>CANSNZ010000540.1:395000-505000 GCA_947646795.1 Beta lomatogona | reverse complement strand
TTTTACAGATATTGGATAGCTGGATAAATTTCTTCCGTTGCTTATAAAGTGCGCCGTAACTTTTGACAAATTTTTAAGAAATTTCGACGAAAGTATTATTCATGGTACTGTTCATCGGCTGCTTTTTACTGTTCAATATTCACTTTTTGAAAGTTGTTGGAAATTTCGTGTTGTAATCCTTATCTTTGCTGATCTTGAGTGCTGGACAGCTGGAACAAACTTTGGATACCTGTAATCTGGAATTTTGTCCCCAACTTTTGCCTAAGTGTAAAATATTTACACTTAGCAGGATCTTTCATTTTTCTTTCTTTTTCTTTTTGCCCTAACTTTTGCGTGGTTGAATCCACCGGGCTATTATAATTTTTTTAATATTCATAAATATTGAGGAAAATAAACCTTGCCTTCATTAGATAAATATTTTTCGTTGTATATGTTGGACAAATATTGAGATGGAGATTCAGAATGTTGTATTCTTATAAGAAAATACTTGTTGAAGGAATAAAGGAAAACAACAGTTGTGTTACCATAATGGATAATGGTAATTGGAAATTCGTGGTATTATTGATGGTTATGATAATATGGGTCAAATTTTCACAAATGGAGGAAAACCCTTGAGCTCTGGCTTGAGTGGGGTTTTTTTTTTTAGAGGGGATAATGCGATGAATACATCGTGGAGTATTTATGAAAATTAAGTAATGGGCTGGTCTTAATTTCCCATTATCCATTTCAATATTGGCACAAATAATTTCATCATAGATCCATTCGTACCATCTAATGGAATAAATAGTAGAAAAGATGTATTGTTGAAATTTGGTAAATTCTTGGAAGAATTCAGTATGAGGATCTGGAATATCATAGAATTTTCTGACTAACCCATAGCTCCATGTGAGGAAGTATGGATTATTTCTTGTGAGGTCATTAGAATATAGATAAAAATCCTTTGTCGAATATACCTAATAGACCCCAGAAATGCCTAAGATAATGACAGAGGATAGCATGTTATGTTTGAAATTTGGTATAGCATTGATTGAATCGAGCTAATTTGACTTTGTTGACGATTATCAGTTGTATATCATTCTGAAGCTGGTCAATGAGTTTGAAGAGTTTCCTGGGAAATGGTAAATGTTTTGTTGAATGGAAATGACGAGTAGATAAAGGAATATGGGATTTGGGTATGAATTGGGAATTGTTTTTTGAGGTAGAAGGCATATTGTGGAGCAAATTGGGAAATTTCTGGAGGTGGTATTTTGGAAGTTGTTTCCAATATTTAGAGGTCTTTGGACTTCTCATCCTGGATGTCCTTGCAAAAATTCACGAGTTAGGAAATCAGGAAGAGAATTATTTTCTCCTCGTATAGATTCTATATCAAAATCAAAGGCAGAAAAAATTGTTTGCCATCTTGCAAAATTTTGTTTGGAAACAGTATTTTTAACATCTTTTTGAAGAATTTCTTTGGCAGACTTACAATCTACCCTCAAAAGAATTTTTTTATAATAAAGATCATCTTGGAATTTTGAAATACAGAGGATTATGGATAATACTTCTTTTCTGACAGTAGAATAACCCTTTTGAGCTCCTAGCCATAAACCAAAATGGAAACAAACCAATTGTTCTACTTTGGACTCTATTCTTTGTTTGAGAATACATCCATAACCATCATCAGAGGCATCAGTTTCCACAATCATAAAAGCATTTGGATTTGGTAATCCTAAACATGGAAGTGCTTTGACTCTAGATTTAAGCATATGAACAATCTTAGTATGCTCTTCTGTCCATGGGCATGGATTATTTTGTAAACATTTGTATAAAGGAGCACAAAATTGTCGCATATTTGGAAAGAAATCAGAAATATAATTTAAACATCCAATAAATCTTTGTAATTGAGTTTTGTCCTTAATTTGGTCTGGAAATTTATCAGCAAACTCAATTGCTCTAGCAATTGGTTTTATAGTTCCCTAATAAGTATCATGACTAAGGAATCGAATTTTTGGAGCATAGACTACCAAACCATTTTTCTTGATAATTTGGAGAAATATATGCAAATGTTTGAAATGTTGATCAATAGAATTGGAGAAAACAAGAACATCATCAATATAAACAATAGTAAATGTAGTATAAGGATTAAAGATATCATTCATAATATTTTCGAATTCTGAAGGAGCGTTTTTCAAACGAAAGGGCATTACAATCCATTCATAATGACCAAATGGAACTGTAAAAGCTGTTTTATAACGATCTTTTTCAGTAATTTGAATTTGCCAAAATCCACTTTTTATATCAAATTTGGAAAATATTTTTTCATTATAAAGCCTTTTAAGAAGATCCTTTTTATTAGGAATTGGATAACGAATCCATTGAAGGACCTTATTAAGAGGTTTATAATTAATAACTAGTCTTGGAACACCTCTTTCTTTTTTTGCCTTATTCATGACATAGAAAGCGCCACAAGACCAGGGAGATTTGGAAGGCCTGATCAACTTCTTGTCAAGAAGTACTTGAATTTCCTTCTTACAAGTTTCAAGTAATTCTTGTTTCATTTGAATTGGTCGAGCCTTAGTAGGAATATGTTTTTCTGAATTTTTTTTTCCATAAGGAAGAGAAACTATATGTTTCTTTCTTTCCCAAATTGCATTTGGAATGTCTGCACAAACTTCCTTTTGATGGGTCTCTTGGAAATCTTTTATTTTTTGTTGAATACTAGGACTTTGCAACTGCTGCTCAATTCTTTGGAAAGAAATTTCTTCCTTTAAAAAGGAATGCTGCTTCTTTTTTGTAGAAATTAAACTGGTTTGGAGTGAATGGACTTCTTTATTTTGTAATGGAGTAGAAAATTTGAAAGAAATTCTTATCCCGAAAATAGAAGTATGAATGCCAATTTTATTTACTGAAAATGGATAAATTTGAGTTAAAAATGGAGTGCCAAGGATAATATTATTATTAATATTCTTAACAAGAGTAAAAGAAGTTTGAAACAATAATCATTATTGCAAATTTAAGCTCTAGAAAGTTTATACCTAATCTAGAGTCTTTGTCCATTAGCACTGGACAAGTATTCAGTGGTCTTCTCATAGTATTTAGAAGGTATTAGTCCTTCCTTAATACAATTGAGATTAGCACCGCTATCAAATAACGCAACACATTTTTTTTGGAAATCATGATCAATAATTAATTTAATTGGACAATACCATCTCTAGTAATTGACCTTTTGAATTATCTGAGATACTGTTGGTTCTAAAGTATCCAGTGGAAAATCATTTTGTTCAAGATCTTTAATTTGAGACTTAATTTGATTTATCTCTCTTTGAAGATCTTGGATTTTTATTGAAGAAACAAATTCTTTTGGAGCTTCATCACCTGAAGAAAAGTTTTTAGTAATTTATTTTGCCTTTTTATTCTTTTCTAGGCACGTGATGTTTTTATCTAATTTTTCAGAATTTTTTTTCAAAAGTGCTTTTTTACTATTTCCAAGACCTTTTGAAACTGAAAATGTATTTGGAACATAAACAAGTGGCCTGGAAATTTCATTTGGAAAAGTTGAACTACTTTGATCAAGTGAATTTCCATTTAACTTTTTTGAATCATCAATTTCTGTTGAAGACTGAGAATCGGAATCAAAATTTTTTGAAGATAAAGAATCAATTTGAGTTGATATTTGATCAACTTGTTTGGAAATAGTATTTGAAAAATTATTTTGTTCATAAACATTTATGATATCTCTTAAAGTAGAACCTGACTTATCATCAGTATCTCTTCATACTTTGAATGGAGCAGCTTCACAAGTTCCGCCTTCTAACGAAGGAACTCGTAAACCTGTTAATGGAGGATGAATGGATGAAACTAGTTCAGCATTCTTAAGAGTCCATTTTTGAGCAATCTTTGACTTAACACATAAATCAGAAAATGTATAAGGAATTTTAAATTACTTAAGTAAATTGGAAGCGATGTAAAAAATGGAATATTTGCAGATAATTCATCAAATTTTGCATAATACTGCTCACGAATAAATTATGTGGCAGGTTTATCAAAAGTGGAGAAAAACCAAAGTCTTTTGTCACGATTTACTGTGTCTTCAAAATCGTTTGAAAGCATTGTTTTGTCAATTTAAAATCCTCCTGTAGTAAGAACATTCAAATTGGAATACTTTGAAGGTCTCATTTTAGACTTAGTTGGTGATGGAAAATCATTTTCATCAACTAATTCTGGAATGGGAGATTTTTCAAAAACTTTATAAGTTTGAGAAGTAGATGGAAAATCATCTGTATTTGGAAAAGTACTTGACCTTTCAAAAGAACAAGAAGATATTGCACTTTGAAAGTCATAGTTGGAAGAAGAAGATGGAAACTCCCTAGTCGAATTAAATCGAATAAGAACTCAGCCATCTGGTTCGTCAACTATTTGTTGAACCTTTGATTCCTTCAATGATTTTGGAATTGGTGGGGTTTAAAGTCGCCATTCATTAGGAATAGTAACTTTATCCCACGACAGAGCTTTTGGAGTATGAGTAGTTGCCTTGCCATGTTCAACTTTGAAAACCATAGTTTAACCAGGAGCAAAACGTATTCTACACCTTGGATTCATTTGAGTATTTAAAAGTTTGTAATAAACACGATAAATAATGGAAAAGTTTCTTGCAACTTAGAGTTGAAGATGTTTGGAAATATTGACATCTAGAGTTAAAGTCTTAAGAATATAAGATCCTCATGATCTTTACTCAAATTCGGAAAACAATTGAAGTAATTTGGACCTTTACAAATATTATCATTTGCCAAAGCTAATAGAGAATCTTTGAAATGAACAAGAGAGCTATCTCTTAAGGCAAGCATAATTGGACAATCAAGACCTGATCTAACCATAGGCTTGACAACTATTTGGACACAACCATAATGGATATATCTAAATCCTTGATCTATATGTTTTTGGATAGACTCATTATCAAGTAGTTGGATAGTCATTTGACGCTGATTGAGTACACTAGTAATGAATTCTTCTATATGGATTCCTTTACCAAAATTGAATTCCAAACTATATTGTTTGTCATAAATATTAGTTTTGGAAAGCATTGACATTTCCCAAACAAATGGATCATCCTTTTGAGTAATCTGTTTCTTTTGAACTGGATTCTTACTGTCACCAAAAACCTTTGAAACAACACTACTAAACAATAGTTGTAGCTTGAGGGACCACCGGGACCACCTGAGGGACCACCACGCCGGCACCACCTAACCACGGATGACCAAAGCGCATAACAGGCTGACCAAACCACCTAACATGCTTACCAAACCTAGGCTGAACAAACCCAAACAATAACCACCACTACAGTGGCGTCTCAGTAGGGAACGATAATCAAGAACCTTATGGCACTTTGACAATGGCTCTGATACCTTTTAAACTGGTTCTGTTATTAGAGCTAACCTGCCTTCCCCTGTCCTAGGTCCCTTCCTGGTATTAGAGCCATTGTTAAATTGCTCTAGGTTTACTATTTATCGTTTCCTACTGAGACGCCACTGTAGTTGTGGTTATTGTTTGGGTTTGGTCAGCTGTTTGGTCGGCCTGGGTTTGGTTAGGCTGTTTGGCGGTTTGGTCACCTGTGGTAAGGTTGTCCCCGCATGGTGGTCACGGTGGTCCCTCAAGCTATAACTATGGTTGTAGCGTGTATCGGTAAAAATGGTGAAAAGTAAGTTTAGTAGTATTTTTTCAAAGGTTTTTGGTGACAGTAAGAATCCAGTTGAAAAGAAACAGATTACTTAAAAGGATGATCCATTTGTTTGGGAAATGCCAATGCTTTCCAAAACTGATATTTATGACAAACAGCATAGTTGGGAATTCAATTTTGGCAAAGGAATCCATATAGAAGAATTCACTACTAGTGTCACTCAGCGTCAAATGAGTATCCAACTACTTGATAATGAGTCTATCCAAAAAAATTTAGATCAAGTTTTTAGATATATCCATTTTGGTTGTGTCCAAATAGTTGTCAAGCCTATGGTCAGATTAGGTCTTGATTGTCCAGTTATGCTTGCCTTAAGAGATATCTCTCTTATTCATTTCAAAGACTCTCTATTAGCTTTGGCAAATACTAATATTTGACAAGGTCCAATTTACTTCAATTGTTTTCCAAATTTGACTAAAGATCTTGTGGATCCTTATATTCTTAAGACTTTAACTCTAGATGTCAATATTTCCAAAGTCCTTCAACTCCAAGGTGCAAGAAACTTTTCCATTATTTATCGTGTTTATTACAAACTTTAAAATACTCAAATGAATCCAAGGTGTAGAATACGTTTTGGTCCTGGTCAAACTATGATTTTCAAAGTTGAACATGGCAAGGTAACTACTCATACTCCAGAAGCTCTTCCGTTGGATAAAGTTACTCTTTCTGATGAATGGCGACTTCAAACCCCACCAATTCCAAAATCTTTGAAGGAATCAAAGGTTGAACAAATAGTTGAAGAACCAGATGGCAGAGTTCTTATTCGCTTTAATTCGACTAGGGAGTTTCCATCTTCTTCTTCCAACTATGACTTTCAAAGTGCAAGATCTTCTTGTTCTTTTTAAAGGTCAAGTACTTTTCCAAATACAGATGATTTTCTATCTAATTCTCAAAATTATAAAGTTTTTGAAAAATCTCCCATTGCAGAAATAGTTGATGAAAATGATTTTCCATCACCAACTAAGTCTGAAATGAGACCTCCAAAGCTATCCAGTTTGAATGTTCTTACAAAAAGAGGATTTCAAATTGACAAAATAATGCTTTCAAACGATTTTGAAGACCGAGTAAATCATGACATAAGACTTTGGTTTTTCTCCAATTTTGATAAGCCTGCCATAGAATTTATTCGTGAGCAGTACTATGTAAAATTGAATGAATTATCTGCAAATATTCCATTTTTTACATGGCTTCCAATTTACTTATGTAATTTAAAAATTGCTTATCCATTTTCTGATTTATGTTTTAAGTCAAATATTTTTCAAAAATGGACTCTTAAGAATGGTGAACTAGTTTCATCCATTTATCCTGCATTAACAGGTTTACGAGTTCCTTCGTTAGAAGGCAGAACTTGTGAAGCTGCTCCACATAAAGTAGAAAAGAGATGCTGATGAAAAGTCAGGTTCTACTTTAGGAGATATAAAAAAGGTTTATGAACAAAATAATTTCTGAAATACGATTTTACATACGATTTCCAAACATGTTGATCAAATATCAACTCAAATTGATTATTTTTCTTCAAAAAATATTAATTCTGATTCTCAGTCTTCAACAGAAATTGATGATTTATGAAAAAGTTAAATGGAATTTCACTTGATCAAAGTAGTTCAACTTTTCCAAATGAAATTTCCATGCCACTTGTTTATGTTCCAAATACGTTTTCAGTTTCAAAAGGTCTTGGAAATAGTAACAAAGCACTTTTGAAAAAAAAATTCTGAAAAATTAGATAAAAACCTCACGTGCCTAGAAAAGGATAAAAAGGCAAAAGAAATTGCTGAAAACTTTTCTTCAGGTGATGAGTCTCTATCTCAAGTTAATCAGATTTATCACAAAAACTGGAACAATAATCCATTGAGAAATTATTATTCCAGACCTACTCCTCCATATCTTCAATTTGAAGAGAGAGGAACTTATGGCCCTCAAAATGTTTATTCTGGTGACCAACTATATGACTGGAATGTAGATGGTAGATCAAAAGCTGAAATTTCCAAAGTTTTACATGAAATGTGTATTGCAGCTAATGCATATGCCTCTAATGATTTTACTGTTGATCAAATTGCTTACAACATTGTATGTAGTTTTACAGGACAATTAAAAGTCTGGTAAAATAATACTTTTACATCCGAACAACAAAAAATTATTTGCAATTATCAAAAACACGATGGAACAAAAGATGGATTTGCTCTTTTGATCCAGACCATTTCTCTCCATTTTATTGGTGGAACAAATGACCTTTTTAAATCCAATACTTTAGTTTTAACAAATCTTCGATGTCCAACTTTGAATGATTATCCTTGGTATAAAGATACGTTTTTATTCAATGTTCTTACCAGATCTGATTCTCAACAATAGTTGTGGAAAGAAAAATTTATTTTAGGACTTCCAACTTTATTTGCTCAAAGAATTGTCAAAAAAATTAAGAGAAGCTGTAAACAGCGAAACAATCCAGTTTGATCAATTCACATATGGAAATTTTCTATTGTTGTAGTGTTTATCAGTAAAAATGGTGAAAAGTAAGTTTAGTAGTGTTTTTTCAAAGGTTTTTGGTGACAATTGAATCCGGTTCAAAATAAACAGATTATTCAAAAGGATGATCCATTTATTTGGAAAGTTAAACAGCGAAACAATCTAGTTTGATCAATTCACATATGGACAATTGTTTTCTTTTGTTAAAAAAGAAGGATTATCTCTTTGTAATGAGCTAAAGATTCAATCTAAGTATAAAAATGAAAAAGTTTAGCAAAGAAGAGAACTTGGATCTTTCTATGAAGCCTTTGGCTTTGAGAAAATCCAAGCCCCTTCAACTGTTCGAAAACAGAGACTAAAGCAAGCTCAAAATTTTCGTCAAAGGAAAACTCCATCTTCTGAAAAGTTCTAACAAAAGAAAAAGAAAACATTTTCAAAAGAATTTCTGAAAAAGGATTTCCAATAAATTATTTGTTATAAATGTGGCAAGCCTGGTCACAAAGCAAATAATTGCAATTTCAAAAATAAGATTAATGAGATTTTTCAGGATAATCCAGATTTAAGAGATAAACTCTTGAATGTTTTCCAATTAAATCAGAGTGAGCTAGAAGAATCTGATCATTCGGATTCTGATCACATTATTTATCAATTAGACTATGATCAGGATTCCGATGATTTTAATTTTGATAATT
The DNA here is from genome assembly GCA_947646795.1 of Beta lomatogona. Taxonomy (NCBI): domain Eukaryota; kingdom Viridiplantae; phylum Streptophyta; class Magnoliopsida; order Caryophyllales; family Amaranthaceae; genus Beta; species Beta lomatogona. Next base: position 496,135 of record CANSNZ010000540.1, on the reverse strand, counting down.
CTCTCCAATTTTGCTCAAAAGGACTTTGTGTTATTTCCAAAAAAGAAAAAGAAAAGGAATTACTTCTTGACATCATTGAAAAAGTTCTAGATACTAATCTTCAAAAATAGTATCTTGAACGATTAAGAGAAATTATTTTAAAATATTCTCCTATAGAATAAAATAAAAAGCAAGTTTCTCTTAGTCTTCAAAAGATACTTGCTGATTCTCCATTTCAACTTATTTCTCCAGTTAATACTCATGATCTTCAAAGTGAGTTGATTCAAATAAAATCTCATATCAAAGATCTTGAGCAAAATATTTCAAATCTCCAAACTAAAGATTTAGAACTTGAAGCAAAAATTACTCTTCTTCAAAATTCTAATTTTGAGGTAGGAGAAACTCCAGAATGTTCTCCTATACCCACTGATTCTATCCAGACTTCTGAAACTCCTATTGACACTGAAAAATTTCTTCAAATTATTCAACGATTCAATTATAAAAAATGGTTTTGTTCAATTACATTTGTTATTGATCATGACTTCCAAATTAATGATGTTGCATTATTTGATAGTGGTGCCGATATTAACTGTATTAAGGAAGGATTAATTCCTCCTAGGTATTATGAAAATGCCATTAAACACTTGACTATTGCTAATGGTCAAAAACTTCAAATTCGATATAAACTTTCTAAAGCTTCTATTTTCAATAATGATTATTATTTTACAACTCCATTTACTCTTGTTAAGGATCTTAATTATAATATTATTCTTGGTACTCCATTTCTAACCCAAATGTATCCATTTTCAGTAGATGAAGTAGGCATTCATGCTGTCATTGATGAAAAACAATTTCTTTCAAATTTTCTGTAAAATTACAACATAATGATGTCCATTGTGTTCAAACTAACTCTATTTATAAATAAATTAATACGATTTCTACAGGGATGAACATGATGAAGAATTCCAAGAAACAGCAACATCACCAAGAAATAGTTAAACATCCTTTTAGTGGCATTCTTGTGTCCACCAATCAATTTTTGTGAAATCCTTTTTTAGAAATTCTTTTTGAAATACCAGGAAGGGACCCAAGACAGGGGAAAGCAGATTAACTCTATGAACAGAACCAATCAAAGTGGAAAATGCTAAATAAAAACTAAATCTAATATGGAAAATAAACGTTGGAGTGAGTGCAGCAGAACTTACAGAAGTAAAAGAGAGGAAAGGATGATAGAAACTTTCAACTTGTATTCATAACTTGGAAATATTACAAGTTTTTTGTTTTCACTCAAACTATCTCTTATAATTCCATATTACAGGTATCCAAAGTTTGTTCCTGCTGTCCAGAACTCAAGATCAGCAAAGATAAGGATTACAGCACGAAATTTTCAACAACTTTCAAAAAGTGAATAGTGAACAGTAAAAAGCAGCCGATGAACAGTACCATGAATAATACTTTCATCGAAATTTCTAAAAAATTTGTCAAAAGTTACGACTCACTTCAAAAGCAACGGGGGAAATTTATCCAGCTGTCCAATATTTGTAAAAGCAAATAGTATTCTAATTTTTTTTTACTCCAATAATTGTACTGATTTGTTTGTATCCCTTCCCACGGGTCTATAAATAGACTCATTTATGTCCATCGTAAGGCAGAGTTAGTTTAAGAGCTTTAAGAGCAACTTTAAGAGAGATTTTAAGTGAAAATAAAAAACTTGTAATATTTCAAAGTTATTAATACAAGTTAAAAGTTTCAATCATCCTTTCCACTCGTTTACTTCTGTAAGTTCTGCTGCTCTCACTCCAACGTTTACATTTCCGTATTAGTTTTTAGTTTTAATTGTTAATTTTCCATTTAAAATGGCTCAGTTCTTAGAGTTAATCTGCTTTCCCTGTCCTGGGTCCCTTTCATTCTTTTTTTTTTTTGATAGAAACTTTCAACTTGTATTTATAAGTCAGGTTTGTTTAGTATGCTTGGCTGGCAAGTAGACTATTTTCCCAAGATGTTCTTCAATTGGAGACTTGTGCAACGATGTCTGAATATGGTGAATTTGAACCTGAGCTCCGTTCCCAAACCTGAAAAAAGGGACCCATCCTGGAGGTTTGGGTGGTGGTTCCCCCTCCGAAGCTTAAGTCAGGAATCAGGAGTTTGAAGGAAAAAGTACATATAGAGAGAGAAAGTGAGATAGTATTTCCACAGTGTAAGTTTACACTGTTTGCATTGAATTCCCTTTCTCCTAATTTCAAGGGTATTTATAGTGTTTGTGATATGACTGCTACCCTTTTAGGTTACCCTAGAATAGGGGCACCTGATTGACTAGGCAATCAAATCATGACACTTGGCAGGTTATGACTGGAGATGGATCATCAACCAATCACTTGCAGCCATTTTAGGGATTTGGCTCTGACCAACCTTTGGGCCAAAAGGTGAGCCTTTTCCCCCAACTGAGCAAAACCCAATAGTTAAACCATTTTTCTTTATTTCTTCTGATGGGACACATGTATGGTCCTCATGGATCCAGGTGTCTCAAATAGAGCTATTGATATTTAGGCTACAACATTTGCCCCTAAAAGGGTTTTTATTATTGGCCCAGATGACGGTTAAGGCCCTTTTACCTGAGGAAGTTACCTCGAATTCAAAAAGAGGCAAAAACGCGCCCTTTTTTGGGCCTTACCGGTCATATTCGACCGGTTTAATATTTACCAGTCAACTTTTGACCGGCTCAACAGGTTTTTCACTCCCCTATATATATGCTGCTTTTGCCTTCATTAAATCATTTCACACCTTGCGAAAAATTTTCCAGAGAGAGAGGCTCTGCATTTTTCATAGAGAGAGAGAGATCGTCCAATCCTTGTTTCTTCACCGAATCGTCCAAGCGTTCCGTCAGGTATCCTTCTTTCTTCTTTTTTGTTTCCTTTATTCTTTATTTTTTTTTTCTTATAAAATCAATAAAATGGATTCCTCTTCTTCGTCAAATAATCCTGGCCGATCAAGAATTTGCCTTAACCCTAGAACCGACATTACTTCTTCTTCGGTACATTCTAGAGTTGGGCCTATTCTGGCCGAATATATATTTTTTTATGGTTTTGGCCGGCAAAGTCAAACGACCCAGTCTTTACCTGTGCAGAGTAATGTGGCGCGCGTCAAGCAAACTACCCGTCTAAGATGAAGAATAATTTTCCCGTCCTATAGCTCTGGAATGGAGGAATCTACTGCATGAGTTCTAGATGAGACGAGGGAGACTTAAAGTGCTCAGCCTTTGGCTGTGCCTACTTCCCCTGATAATAGTGTCAGGGAGAATCTTGAAATAAACCCTGAGGCCAGTCCGTCTGGTAGGGATATCGATATGGAAGAAGCCGGCGAAGGTAATAACGAGGGTGATTCTGGCTCAGCTGAAGAATCGGACGAACCTTCCACCACTTCGTCTGAAATTAGAAGACGCTTAGGTCCTCTTTCTGACCCTGCTTTTATCATAGTCAATCGTAAGTGGTTAGAAAAAATAAGGCCTGATCCCAGCTACTTGTCAACCTATATGCCCATGCCGGGCTTCTCTTTCGTCATACCCAATAAAGAGGCTACGATTATGAGTGCTCCAAAGAATCACTTCGTCGTCTACAAGCTAGCCTTGGACGCGGGGTTGAGGTTTCCCCTTCATGAATTCGTAGACCAAATGCTTAGGCATTACAACATCAGCCATAATCAATTGGCGCCCAATGCCTGGTACAATGTTTTGATATTCATAGCCGTCTGTGAGTTGCGCGGCTTGGCCCTTTCTCTCCCGACCTTTACCCAAATTCACTACGCGTCCAAGGTTCCAGGGACAGTGGACGGAGCGTGGTTCAGCATCTACAACCGCCACAACTTTCTTACTGCTTGGGGCAAACCTTAAAAGATGCACGACTGGAAAGCCGACTTCATCTTTCTTCGAGCGGCCAACGACTACGTCACTGAGGGCTATCGTTTTTTTTATAGCCGGGCCATTACTAATAGTGGGCGAGGGAAGTCCTTTATGGATTTAGAGGACAAGTTTGACTAGGAGATGGTGGAATACTTTAAAATAAAAAAGTATTCCAGACTAGATAATATATCCTTTAAAGGGCCTGCTAACCAGGGCCGTCTCATGACATATGGAGGCCCTGTGCTATCCACCAAAATGGGCCCCCATTAAAATGGCCCTTAAAACAATTGTAAAGAAGAAATTATAATTTTTTTATATTATTATTATTTGTCAGAAATAGTTCCTTAAAATTTGATCATAAACCAAAAACTAAAATGAAAGTCGGATATTTTTTTCAAACAAAGCCATCCTTCTAGCGTTCTTTGAACATGGTCAGATTGCAAGAATGGTGGTTGCTGCTTAAGGCTAACAAAAGCTTTATTTTAAAAATTTATCGAGCCATTTCATTAATATTAGACATCAAGCTTGTGAAGAATTACATGGCAATTATGAATTTATGATACAACAACATTTTATTGGTCTTTGCACTACATGAAACTATCTCAGTACTTACTCAAACGAAAACAATAACAACAAAGGCTAACAATAGCATTAATTTAAAACCCACTAGTACATAATTGCAGTAGCTTATCAAAATAAAATTAGGAAGTATCATTGTATCAATTATGTAGTATCATGGGTTGACATCGTATCAATTGAATTAGGCAAAATTATATCAATTAAAAAAATTATAGAAAAACCAACTAAGCAAAGTTGCAAAATTGCAACACAATTGCAGAAAAATCTAAATCATGAAATTGAAAATCAAACAGGTAGTATTATTGCATCAGGCAGAATTGCAGAAAATCAGAATTATAAGAATTATATATACATAAATTTTAATTTCAAGTTATACAATTTCAGAATTGCTTAAATCTCTACTAGAAAAATGGCATAAAAGAAAGTGAAATTACCTTAAAATTAAAGACTTTGATAAAAAATTAGCCCACTAATTCTTGCTTTTTCACCTCCCACAATCAATATTATAAAGACTTTGTTCTTCGTGTATTGTAACTTGTAAACCACCAGTTGAATCTTTTTTTTTGGATGGTAAAAGAAATCGATTTCTTGGATATGAGTTGAGACAAGTTGAATCTGAATTGCAAATAAAAATTTTCAACTTTGGTGTTCTTGAGGAGAATTGGAAATATGGAAAGAGTTATGAGATTGAACTTTTTTTGACAAAAATTAAGATTGGAAATGGGATAATTTCCTTGAATAAAGAGAGTGATTACTCAATTAAATATGGGAAGTTATGATTTTTTGGGGATTTTTAGGTAAGAAGAGGAGAGAGAATTATGGGAGGAGGAACATGGAAAGTTGAAGAAGATGCCACCAAAGTTGGGCCTCCAATGTTTTGGGGCCCTATTCCACTAGACCGGTTGGACCGGTATTGAGCCCGGCCTGCAGCTAACTTGATCCCCTTTAAAGAGATGTTCTATGATGATAACTTCTTGGTCGCCGCTAACTTGCGGTTGGCCGAGGACAAAGGTATATTTTCAAAATTTCTAATTAAAGTACCCCATCCAGAATTTGTGTTCGACTAACCCGTTCACTTCTTTCTCGCAGAGTCGGCCAGAGCACTTCTAAGAAAATCTTGGACGGGCGACATCAGCATGTCCAAATATACTGACAATTTATGGAAGGAGTTTGCCAAGTCAAGCGCCGAGATGAGGGCTGAAACTCAGGTAAATTTTTTTTTTTTTTTGGGCGAGGGTGGCTCGGGGAAGGAAGGCGTGCACAATTGGATGGCTTTCTTCAACTAACCTTCCTCGTCTTGAATGGTATAAATGGTCTTGGACGAGGCCCTGCCTTGTCTGTCCAAGGTGGTAGCTTAATCTTGGACGAGGGTCACTCGAGGAAGGAAGGCATCCAACTTTTTGGACGTTTTCCTTCGTCGCACCGTCCTAGTCTGCAGTGGGATGAAGACCTTGGATGAGGCCTGGGTGGCCCATCCAAAGTGAGTGTTTTTTTTTTGGGACGAGGGTCACTCGAGGAAGGAAGGCGTCCAGCTTTTTGGACGTTTTCCTTCGTCGCACCGTCCTCGTCTGGAGCGGGATGAAAGCCTTGGACGAGGCCTGGGTGGCCCGTCCAAGGTGTTCGTTGGTTCTTGGACGAGGGCCCTTCGAGGAAGTAAGGCATCTAGCTTTTTGGACGATTTTCTTCGTTGCGCCATCCTCGTCTGGAGTGGGATGAAGGCCTTGGACGAGGTTGGTTCGAAGAAAGAGGTTGTCCATGCTTGGACGACTTCCTTCATCGACCATCCCTCGTATGGGGTTTAATTGGACACCTTCTTTTAGCAAGTAGGGTTCGTCCAAAACACACTTTCGCTTTTCCTTCTTTAGACGATCATTCTCCTAACTTCTTTGTTTTTGCAGAAAAATGCCCCAACCAACAAGGCTCCACCTGGGAAGTCTTATTCTTCTAAGAAGAGACCTGCAGCGGCTGGGGATCAGCCTCCAACCAAAAATCCTAAGGGCTTTGCAAGGAAGAAGACGACAAAGACCACCCCAGCCGGCAAAGAGACCGCGGAAAGAGCTGTCCACCAATGCTCCGGCTGCGGGAGAGAAAGAGCTGGGCTCGGTTCCTGTTAATCAATTCGACACAACTGATAAATCTGAGGTTCAGCCAGACTCTGCTTTGGCTTTGGGTGTCCATGAGCCAGAAATGGCTACTAAAGACAAACTAGCCTTCAGGGGCTCGGTTGCCAAGCTGGTCTCACAGATGCCGCTATCTATTAGAGCGGCGTCTCTATCTTTCGATGAGTCGTATTATCCTAACATAGTTAGGACATTGTGGGTCAGCGGAATTTCAATGAGTTTGTCCAACAGACAAGCAGTTTTCATTCCTATAAAGAGAACTGATTCCCCCCCCTTTCAGATAAGGGCAAAGGACCTGCCTCTGCCTCGACTGCTCCCACATTGGACTCAGACGAGGAGACTTCTGCCGCCTTTCCCAAAATGTTGAAAGCTGAACGTGAACGACTTAAGCAGGAGCTGTTCAAGTGCTACCCTGGGTCCTACATAACGGGCTTAAGGGGAGCATCAGCTGGGCATGTAGGCTACATGTCACAACTTGCTACCGAGGTAAAGTTTGTTGCCGCCATTATTTTTGTACTTGTACAAATTTCTATTTACTTTGCAACTCGTTTAATGACTTGCTTGTCTTTGTTATTTCAGCTTCTTGCTCGCGGCATTTTAACTGAGGAGTGGGCGACAAGCTACAACGGCTGGCGACAAGGCCATGCACGACATTCAACTGGCAGAGACTCTCCATCGCCAGTCATGGGTGACCTGGGAGAAGAGGTCAGCCGAGCTGGAGGCCAGCAACAAACTATCTTGTCGCTATCAACAAGCTGCACAAGGACCAACACCAATTGAAATTGGCCTTGGACACCGTCTCAGCCGAGTTGAAAGGCGAGAGAGATACTGCACTTTTGGCCGTTGTTCAAATGAGGAGGGAAAATATCCTCCTAAGGGCGAAGAATGCTTGTTTGAAAAAGAAAGCGGCCCAAGCCTTTGATGACGCTAAGGAAGGCCTTAATCAGGTTATTGAGACGTCCAAAGAGTTGGCCATGAAGGCTTTTGAGATGCTGGCAGAGCCTCGTGACGTCCCTAGCTTTGTACGGCGTCTAGAATTTCAGGAGAGCGTCCACCGTGCAATGGTGACTACTCAAGAGCCTCCTGAATTCCTGGACTCAGATGAAGAGGTTGCTGACAAGGAAGAGTCTCCTAAGGACGACCAAGGAACAGGTGCTGAATGAAGTGCCTAGTTTTAGGTTTATTCTCCTAAGTTTCTTGGCTTGTTTGCCGTTGTAGCTTAGTCTTTTTGTTCTTTTTGCTTTAGACTAAGTTGTAAGCATTTATGACGAGTATATAATGATATGACTTTTTGCCCATGCTTGTCTTTGCTTTTATTGCACTTAATTCTTATTAAGTATAACTGGGACACGTCTTGTTCTTCTTGCACATCTTTGCAACTTAATTTAGCAATAGATGTAACCTGTCTTTGCCTTTGGACTATATTCAAACGTTCCGTATATTAATGCAAGTACAGGTAAAGCTCGTCCTACTTTTCGGAGTGAGTATCGTCCTTGTCTTTGGACGGTCTTCAAGCTAGGTTAAAGAAAGGGTGAGTTCCGTCCTTGTCTTTGGATGGTTTTCAACTTCCCTTAAAGAAGCTAAGTATGAATGAGACTCCTCCTGATCTATGGACGGTCTTCAAGCTCAGTTAAGGAAAGGGTGAGTTTCGTCCTTGTCTTAGGACGATTTTCATCTTCCCTTAAAGAAGCAAAGCATAAATGTGGCTCGTCCTTAGCACTAGGGTCGTCCTAAATATTCGAAGGTTTAGCTGTTTCCCCCCTTATTGGGCATAACTCATCCTTGTATCCTGGACGAGTTTTGCATTAAGAAGGAGAGCGGCCAACAGTGGCTGAGCCACAACAAACTCCTTTATTTAGGACAAACTTAGATACCTGTTTGCAATGTGCATATTGCTTGTTGATGGACGATTCTGGTTATGGTCGGCTTCCTGGAGGAAGCAACGCTCGTCTTGGAGTAGTGAACCCTTACTGGGGCCTTTACTACTTAGCTGACCTTGCATTTGAAAGTAAGATTTCTTTACTAAGGCTTGCTTATTTCTGGTCAGTTTCCTTTTAGGGAACATGATGTTTCTCTTACTACAGATTATCGTCAATTTGTTGACCATATGTGTGATGTACCTTTTAGGTTTATTACACTTTGGCCGGTCTCTTTGAGGAAGTAATGTTCGTCACAGAAATGAGTATTACTTGTTTTGAAGTCCATCGTTTATCTTTTACTTTGGGCGTTTTATTGTTCTTTGTAATTTTGTCTAAGTTAATATCACTTTTAGATAACTAGACTAACTGGTGGTAAAAATGCTCCAAAGTGAACAACTTAGTAAAAAATAAAGGAACAATATAAGGATGAAGTAGAAATTGTATTATATGAATTTTGCTTTACTAAGTGTCAAGCTACATGTATAGAATTCTTTTTTCTCTTGTTTTTGCCGTGGTACTTGTTTGGGATTACAAACTACTTGTAGAATTCTTGGCGATTGACTGAGTCAGACGTGGTACTTCTTCAAAGTATCTGAGTTCCAAGTGCACTGTATTGGTCGTCCATCCATGTCTTGGAGACGAAATGTTCTGCTTCGCACTTCCTGGACAATCAGCTAGGGTGCTTCCCAATCTGGTGTCAGTTTTCCTAACTCCTTAGCTCGTCCAACAACCTCCATCTTCCTTAGTTACAAATCCCTTACCTTGAGTGGTCGGCTAGCGACTCTCTTGTTAAAGTCCCGAACCATTCGCAGCTTGTACAATTGCATTCTTAGCAGAGCATTGCCCCTGACCTCTAGTACTTGGTCCAAGGCCGTGTGTAATGCAGCCCAGTTGGATTCTTTTGTGTACAGTAGGACTCTCAGGGTGGGTTCTTCAATCTCAATGGGCAAGACGACTTCCGTACCGTAGACCAACATGAAGGGTGTCTCTTCTCTAGAGTTTTTGGCCGTGGTTCTGATAGACCATAACACCAGCTGTAGTTCTTCAACCCATAGTCCCTTAGCATTATCTAGCTTTCTTTTGATTCCATTTTATAGGATCTTGTTGAATGACTCTACTTGCCCATTGGCTTGTGGGTGGACGACTGCAGCAAAGTGGGCTTTGATTTCCCTTTCTGCCAACCAATCTTTCAGCTTAGCCATTTCAAACTGTGGACCATTATCAAAGACGATGGACTGCGGCATGCCAAATCGAGTTATAATGCGCTTCCAAATAAAGCCCTAGACATCATTCATTGTTATACCCCGCATGGCTTCAGCCTCTATCCATTTGGTGAAGTAGTCTACAACTACAATTACAAACTTCTTTTGCCAATCGGCCACAGGGAAAGGTCCCAGAATATCCATGCCCCATTTGGCAAAAAGAAAGTGAGAACAAGATAAGAGTTAAGTGATTGGACGACTTCTGATGCAGATTTATGTGTTTCTGACAACTATCGCACTTCTTTGCATAGGTAAGAGCATCTTCCATTAAGGTAGGCCATTAATACCCAGTCCTTAAAGCCTTTTCCCCCAGTGCTCTTCCCCCCATGTGGAATGCACAATCTCCTTCATGGAGCTCTTTCAGTACTTCTAGTTCATCTTCCCTGGTTATACACTTGAGAAGAGGACGATTGAATGACTTCTTGTAGAGGGTTTCATCCCACAACTCAAACTACTTGTCTCGAGATTTTACGTACTTAGCCTCAACAGGATTTGAAGGTAGTCGTCATGTCCTCTTGAATTCTATGATAGGATCCATCTAAACTGCCCATCGGCTAAGAAACATGACTTGCTCTTGGTCAATACTCTTTACTAGTTTAACTTCCCAAAACACTGTTCTTGGTGCATCACAGTCAGCTGAGCTGGCCAATTTTGAGAGAGCATCTACTTGATGATTTTTCTGACCTTGGTACTTGGGCGAGAATAAATCATTTTAATGGCTCAATCTCATCCTTGATCAGACGCATATATTTGCTCATTGACGCTTCTTTACATTCAAAATCACCATTGACTTGACTGACGACTAAGAGAGAGTCCGATTTCGCCTCAATCTTTAAAGCCCCAACCGCCTTACACATCTTGATCCCAGCCAGAAGTGCTTCATATTCTGCTTCGTTATTAGACGCTTGGAATTGGAACCTTAGCGCATATTCAAATTTATCTCCCTCTGGAGATTGACAAATGATTCCTGCCCCACATCCATTTACAGTGGACGATCCACCAACCATGAGCGTCTAATACTTCCTTCCTTCGGCTGGATCAGATATTGGTTCTATAGTTGGCCGAGTGAGCTCCACTATAAAATCTGCTAAAGCTTGCCCCTTAATAGCTTTCCTTGGTTCAAAAGATATGTCAAACATGTTAAGTTCAACAGTCCACTTCAGCATTCGTCCAGCGGCATCCATCTTTTGTAAGAGTTGCTTAAGAGGCTCGTCAATGGAGACTAGTATATTGTGAGCCAAGAAGTAAGGCCTTAGCTTTCAGCTGGCCATGACGAGTGCCAACCCAAACTTCTCGATCGGGGTGTACCTACATTCCGCGTCCTTGAGCACATGACTCACGAAGTATATTGGGATTTAGACTCTCTTTCAGCCAGCAAAACAGCACTCACGACCCGAGGAGACACGGCCAAGTATACAAACAGTTTTCCCCCTCGGCTGGACTGACCAAACTTTGTAGCTGACGGAGGTGATCTTTGACTTGCTGAAGTGATTGTTCAGCTTCTGCTGTCCATTCAAACTTGGCTTTCTTCTTGACAGTAGCAAAAAAATGATGACACTTGTCTCCCGACTTAGACAAGAAACGTCCAAGGGCAGCTAGGCAACCCGTCAGACGCTGAACTTCCTTTATCTTAGACGGGGACCTCATGTCTAGAATAGCTTGGATTTTCTCTAGATTGGCTTATATGGCCCTCTGTTCCACTAAGAAGCATAAGAAATTTCCCGCCAAAACACCAAAGACACATTTTTTGGGGTTCAATTTCAGCTTGTACTTCCTGAATGTTTCATAGGTTTATCTCAAATCACCAACATGGTCACCTTCTTGCTGACTTTTTACAATCATGTCATCTATATATGCTCCCATGTTCCTCTCCAATTGTGGATGGAAGACCGTATTGATCAGTCTTTGGAAGGTGGCTGGAGTATTTCTGAGGCCAAAAGGCATCCTCAGCCAGCCATACAGTCCCAACTCCGTGATGAATGACGTTTTGTCTTAGTCCTCCGGCCACATGGGTATTTGGTGAAACCCTGAATAAGAGTCCATAAAGCTTAACAAAGCATGGCCAGTCGTGGAATCTACGCACATTCTCCATGTGCCGTTAGGCTTTTGGTACTATGACCACATTAGCAATCCAGTCTGGGTAGTAAGTTTCTCTAATAAAGCGTCAACAACTTCTGAACTTCCTGGTCGACCGCCTGGTTCCTGGCCGGTCCCAAGTGACTTTTCTTCTGACGTACAGGCTTTAAGCTGGGATCAACATTTAGCCGTTGGACGGCTACCTCTGGATCAATTTCAGGCATTTCATCAACACAATAAGCAAACACGTCTTGAAATTCTTTGAGCAGGTTGATCAAAATTCCCCTCAAGCCACGGGAGAGTGAAGATCCAATCTTTATGGTTCTTTCTGGACGAGCCTCGTCCAAACAAACATCTTCAGGGGCCTCTACCTGCTCTGGACGTTCTATTGCCATGCCCATAATGGCCATCACTTCTCTAGACGAGGGTGGTTCTTCCTTGACGGATACATACTTCCTTTTCTAATTGGGATGGTTTTCAGACGTTTTCCTTGAGGGATCAACCTGCGTCTTAGGACTTTCAATTGTCATTCTCATATAGGCCACTTGTTCCTTCACAATCTCGGACGCCTTCCCTTCGCCAGCAACCTTCGTTTGGTCTTGCTTGTCTGCCTTCCATGATGACGGTTTCAGAGTAGTTAGGTAGCATTTCCTAGCCGCCTACTAGTCTCCATACAAGGAGCCAATGTGACCACCATCACATTCAAACTTCATAAGCATTAAGTGAGTTACTGTCACAGCCTTAACATGATTAAGAGTTGGTCGTCCAAGACTGACATTGTAAGCCGTCAAATCTCGGACAACCAAGAACTTGTTGAACAAAGTTCGCGAGGCGTCCTTCTCCCTAACTCGGATGGGCAGCGTGACTGTCCCCATAGGATGAATGATTCCTCCCCCAAACCCAATGATTGGGTGATGGAAGGAGACCAAGTTCTTCTCATCAAACCTCAGTTGAGATGGACAGTCGGCACTAATGATGTCCATGGAGCTTTCGGTATCAATTAGAATCCTCCTTACTCTCAGGTTAGCTATTTTCATCTCCACCACCAAGGGATCATCATGGGGGGTTCTCAGCTTCCCCCGATCTTGCTCGCTGACGACTACCTTGGGGAAGGGCTCAGCCTTTGTCTGATCTGTCAATAAAACTTAGCCGAGCTCCCTAAGATAGTTCTTATGCCCCCTTTTGGTTGGCTCTCCAGCAGCAAATCCTCCAGAGATAACAAGGACAACATCTTCGCCAGTGCTTTCACTTTCCTTTTTTTTGTTTTGACGGTCATCTCTTATCTAAAACTTCTTTCCCATTGGGGTAAGTATGAGTTCATCTTTCCTTTTCGAGCTAGATCCTCTAATGCCCTCTTAAGGTGTTTACATTCATTGGTCTCATGACCAAAGTCTTTGTGAAAATGGTAGTACTTGCTCTTGCCCTGTTCCTGTATGGGGTCTTCATTTCAGCCGGAGCCTTTAGCTCATATTGATCCTTTATCTCCATCAGAATGGAGTATTGTTCCTTGCTAAATTCAATGGGATTAGCCGAAGATTCAGACTCTTTTCTCTTGCCTCTTCTAGACGAAGTTGTTGTGGAGGTTATAGCCCAAGTCTTAGCCTTCTTAGGGTTGCTCTTCTTTGGTTGAGCTACCTCTTCAGGCTTCTTGGACTCAGGGTGTTTTGCCTCAGCACAATACTTCAGTGGCATGTATGAACGCTTCGGTTCCTTTAAGGCTTCGGCAAGAGTGGTCATTTTCTTCTTCACAAGATCAAACTTAAAACTTCCTGGCCTCAATCCCTTGATGAAGGCGTCAAAGGCCACACCAGCATTGAGGTCTTGAATTTGAAGGGCTTCTTGATTGAATCTCTTAACAAAACTTCTAAGGGCTTCTTTTGGTCCTTGGACGACCTTGCCCAAGTGCATACTTGTTTTTTGCTATTGTCGATTGACAACAAATTGACTAGTAAACAAGAAACTGAGTTCAGTGAAATTGTTGGCTCAATTGGAGGGAAGATTGTTAAACCACTTCTGAGCTACCCCCTTTGAAGTAGCCGGGAAGTTCTTACACGAAGTAGCATCATCTACTCGTTGGTCATACATCTGATGTTTGTAAGCGGATAAGTGATCGTCTGGATCAGTTGTTCCATCAAAAGGCTATATGGTAGGGAGTTTTACCTTTGGGAAGGGGGGGCCTCCATGATCCTGGCCGAGAATGGAGTAGGCCAGTTGATCCGGAGGGCTCCCAGCTGTCCCTCAATGGGTATGAACTCCTTTCGGTATTCTTTCAACACAGGGTTAGAAGAAGTGTTTGCAGGGGCTGGACAGTTGGTACGTCTTCCTCTATAGCTCCACTGCGGCTGCTGCTCACCGCGACTTCAGCACCACTCTGCACCCCATCCTCCTCTACCCCCCTGAACCACCACATTCCTCCTCCAACTCCTCCTAGGTTAGCTAAATAAATTAAAGTTCATAACTTTTTGTTCTAATATCATATTTGAAGATTTGAAATTTATAATTAATTGTAGTTTTATGAATAATTGCTAGAGAAATTCGGTTACATAATGGTTAAATGGTTTAAAGTTGATTGATTTGAGTTAATTTGATTTTAGTTTAAGTAGTTAGTTTGATGTTTAGGTTTTATGAGATAGGACTTTGTTGGGGTGGTTGTTGTTGTTGTTGTTGTTGTTGTTGTTGTTGTTGTTGTACTTACTAACTAGTTTAGTTAGGTTTAGATATTTAGTTTAGTTTAGCTTAGTTTAGTTTTGTCTAGTTTTGTTTGATTTACTAATTTATACTAATGTTAACTTTAAACTTTGTTGTTGATTATTGAAGCTAGTGATGGGGTGTTGAGCTCGATTTTCCTATTTACAACCTTGATATTGGTATGTTATCACTCATATTTAACTTTCTTTCATAGTAAATTATTTTGTATGTGCAGATATGTATATATATATATATATATATATATATATATATATATATATATATATATATATATATAAAATATAAATATATTATTGAATTGAGATTAGATGTAAAATGTTTTGTTGTGTAAAAACCTATGTATGCATCATCATATCATATGCCTAGATACCCGTTCGAGACATACTCATTTAGGTGGTGAATGTATGTCTTTATTTCGATTCGAGAGGAAAATCTTAGCTCGTCGTTTCATTACTTTTTTTCTCTGGGTACATATGTAGATATAAGTAACTATATATCTACATCGTGTACTTGGAGAACTATAGGGAAACGCTGTCGGATTTTCCGTAAAATCGAAAAGAAGGCATGCTTTCACTAGTGAGATTAGACATCTAAGGATGGGTTAGGTTGGAGTAATAAGGGCCCTTAGAAAGCATGCCTAATTTCATTCAATACTAAATCGTGTATAAACTCTCATCATGTAATGAAGTTCGTCATTGACATAGGATACTTGTTGCTTGTGTTTAATTAGAGGTTTGGTTGAAATGAATCATGCATGGATGTATGGTAGTCGTGACACGTGTGAATTCGTGGATGGGGTATTTGAATTATGCGATGCTGCATTAAGTCATTAGGCTGCAGCAGAAACCGAGGGGTTTTATTGTCCCTGTGTTGATTGTGGTAATGTGAGCATGGTTAGTAGCATTGGGTCGCTTAGGGAGCATATCTTTCGTCGCAATTTTAGGTAACACTACCATTTATGGGTATGGCACGGTGAGGAGGGGATATATGATAGTGGGAATGCCATTGTTAACGATGTGCATGAAGGAGATGAGTTTGATGTCATTGAGAATGATAAGAACATCGAGGACGAATATGAGGATACCGAAGTAGAGGATGATGAAGAAGGGGACCATATCGAGGAGATGATGGAGGGGTGGATGATCATTCTGGCAAATGGCCTCGTATTTTTTAGTGCATGGCCGATGCATTTCAAAAAATGTTGTATCCCGGTTATACGAGGTACACCAAGCCGACGATCGTGATAACACTCTTCAATATCAAGACGAAAGTCGGTACAAGTGACTCTAGTTTCACTTCCTTGTTGCAAGCATTTGGTGATATGTTGCCGGACGACCATGAACTACCCAAGTCGAACTACTATGCTAAGAAATTGATGCGTCCCTTCAGTTTCGAGTACTAGAGGACACAAGCTTGTCTAAACGATTGTGTGGTATATCGAAATAAATATGAAATATGGATGAGTATCCTCGATGTGGGAAGTCGCGCTACAGGCGCGCAAGGGTTGGTGATAAGAAAGGGCCTCCAGCAAAGGTGATGTGGTATCTTCCGATTATACCATAATTCAAGCGCATGTTTTCAATTGAAAAAGACACTAAGAACTTGAGGTGGCATGCAGAACGAAGGAAAAAAGACGGTTTTCTCAGACATCCGGCTGATTCTCTTGAGTGGAGAGGTCTCAATCAGCTACATAAGACCTTTGGTGCCGAGGACAGAAATTTGAGGCTTGGCCTATGTACGGATGAGATGAATCCATTTGGCACTCTTAGTTCTCAACATAGTACGTGGCCGGTACTTCTAGTTATTTATAACTTGCCTCCTTGGTTGTGCATGAAACGCAAATACATCATGTTGTTGATTCTTATTTCACGGCCGAAACAACCTGAAATGACATAGATGTCTACGTCCAAACACCTGTTGATGATTTGAGAAAAATGTGGGATAAAGGAGTTTCTGTGAATAACGCACATGCTGATGAGGTATTCACATTGCTTGCCATGTTTTTATGCACTCTTAATGATTATCCTGCTTATGGAACTTATTCAGGTACAAGAACAAAAGGAAGAAAGCATGTCGGATTTGCATCGACGACACGGAATCCAAATACATTTGTACTTGTCATAAAGATGTTTATATGCGGACCCGAAGGTTCCTTCGATGCGACCATCCTTATCGTAATAAGAAGGCATTCGATGGAACTGTTGAGGAAGGGGTTACTCGTAGACCATTGATTGGTATTGAGGTTTTTTATCAGGTCAAGGGTATTGAAACAATATTCGGTAAAGGAGCGAGTGATGGTGCGAAAGGACTTTGGAAAAAGGAATCTATTTTTTGGAAACTTCCATATTAGAGAGATCTACAGGTTAGATATTGTCTCGACGTCATGCACATTGAGAAAAATGTATGTGACGCCATTTTGGGGATACTTATGAATATTCCACATAAGACTAAGGATAGCAACGGGGTGCGACTTTATCTGGAAAGTGAGGGGCTTCGACCAGAATTATGGGCTCAAAAGAGGGACACTAAGAAAAGAAAGAAAAAAGAGAAAGTGTCTGGCAAAACAAAAGGAAAGGGGAAAGAAAAGGAAATGAAAAAGGGTCGCCTGCAGTAATTGAAGGAAAAGGAAACAAAAGGTGAAGGATGATGATAGGAACTATTTGCCTCCTGCTTGATACACTCTACCTAGAGCTGAGAAGCGACTTTTTTGCGAGTCTTTATACAGCATTAAGGTTCCATCAGGGTACTCATCAAACATGAAAAGATTTGTTACCTTAGACGGTGATTTAAAATTATCGAGTATGAAGTCTCACGATTGTCATGTAATGATGCAAGTATTCTTATCGATTGCAATTCGGGGGATATTGCCGAAACACATAAGACATACCATAACAGAGCTATGTTCGTTTTTCAAAACTATATGTAGCAAAACGTTACAACCGTCGAAGCTTGATGCTCTCCAGGCAGGAATGATAGAGACTTTGTGCAAGTTTGAGACGTATTTCCCACCTGCTTTCTTCGATATTATAGTCCATTTGATTGTACATCTAGTTCGAGAAATTAAGCTATGTGGTTCGGTGCTTTTGAGGTGGTGTTATCTCTTTGAGAGACATATGGGCTCTTTGAAAGATAAAGTAAGGAATCTAGCGCAACCAGAAGGAAGTATAATTCAGGGGATTGTGTGTGAAGAGTCGCTAATTTTGTGGCTGAGTTCTTAACTAATGTTGATCCTATTGGACTTCCTACATCTCGACACGAGGGCAGACTCGAGGGTAAAGGTACACTTTGCTCCAAAATGATCGTACTTCCTTTTGAAAGGCGCATACAAGCACACTTATTTGTATTGCAGCATATGGTACAGGTCCATCCTTACTTGGATGAGCATACGGAGGAGTTACATGACCAGAATCCAGGTAAAGGGACTAGACCATTGATGCAGTTTCATAATAAGACGTTTATTATAATCGATTTTTATGTGAAATAGATTCCACTGTTTTTGAAACTATGAAGTGGCTAGGATTTGGTTCTCGAGAAGTTATGCACTCCTATGAGGGTTATGATGTCAACAGATATACGTTTTAGATAGATCGTCAAGATCAAAAGTCGAGATCTCTGCAGAATAGTGGCGTTTCAGTAGAGGCATCATCTACACAGTATGCAAGTGCCAAAGACAAGTATCCTATTGATGTTAGATTGTTATACTATGTGCGAGTTCAATATATATGGGAGCTTGACTACTATGGTTTCACGGTCTGCTTATTTCGATGCAAGTGGGTGGATTATAACCGGCGCAACATAAGAAAAGATGACCCTTGTGGATTTACTCTTGTAGACTTGGGTCGGTTGCGTGATAGTGAAGAGTCATTTCGTGCTTACATCACAAGTTAAGCAAGAATTCCACGTAACTGACCCTTATGATCACAAGTGGTCAATTGTTGTCCTTGGAAAAGGAAGTATACTTGGAGTTGGTGATGTTGAGGATGAGGAGGAGTATGATGCGTTTGAAGACACCTCGCCTTTCACCATTACCAAGTTCGATGTCACTGATGTGGAGTTAGCGACAAGTTACATGCGTGCAGACAATGGGGATGGGATAATGGTTGAAACTTCAAAGGAAGGTGGCAAAAGTCAACAATAGGTTCGACTTCTAAGGTTCCAATTCCAGCTTTCGGCTTTTCAAGGTCATTTTACTTAATTAATCACTTTTAGCTGCATGTAATGTCATGTATAGTTCTAATTAGTGTATATATATATATATATATATATATATATATATATATATATATATATATATATATATATATATATATATATATATATATATATTACAATCAACTAAACTCCCTTCACATGTTTTGAAACCCATTTTGGGTAAGTGTCAATTCGGACCGATGTCGGCTTTTCAAGCTCAATTAACTTAATTTCTCGCTTTTAGCTGCATGTAATGTCATGTATAGTTCTAATTAGTGTGTGTGTGTGTGTGTGTGTGTGTGTTTATGTATATGTATATGTATATGTATATGTATATGTATATGTATATGTATATGTATATGTATATGTATATGTATATGTATATGTATATGTATATGTATATGTATATGTATATGTATATGTATATGTATATGTATATGTATATGTATATATATGTATATTTTTTTTTTAAAAAAAAAATTGGTAAGAAGAAATCCTCTGGGCTGCCCTCGCACAGGGCCCTCACCTAGAGGCCCAATACAAGCCAGTCACCCCCCAAGCCCCCCTCCCCCATTAAATCCCAAGTAAATGCTTGGGGTAGGAATTGAACCCTAGACCTTGCTAGAGAAGATGGGAAAGCTCACCACTTGAGCCAACCCCAATTCCTCATGTATATATGTATATATACATATATGTATATATGTATATATACATATATGTATATATGTATATATACATATATGTATATACATTTTGCTCCTGGTCAAACTATGATTTTCAAAGTTGAATATGGCGTGGCAACTACTCATACTCCATGAGCTCTTCCGTGGCATAAAGTTACTATTCCTGATGAATGGTGACTTCAAACCCCATCAATTCCAAATTCTTTGAAGGAATCCAAGGTTGAACAAATAGTTGAAGAACCAGATGGCACAATACTTATTCGTTTTAATTTGAGTAAGGAGTTTCCATCTTCTTCTTCCAACTATGAATTTCAAAGTGCAAGATCTTCTTGTTCTTTTGAAAGGCCAAGTACTTTTCCAAATATAGATGATTTTCCATCTACTTCTCAAAATTATAAAGGTTTTGAAAAATCTCCCATTCTAGAAATAATTGATGAAAATGATTTTCCATCACCAACTAAGTCTGAAATGAGACCTCCAAAGCTCTCCAGTTTGAAATGAACCTTGTTGTAGCTTAAAATATCAATGGCTCTATTTGAGACACCTGGATCCATCAGGACCATACACATGTCCCATCAGAAGAAATAAAGAAAAATGGTTTAACCATTGGGTTTTGCTCGGTTGGGGGAAAAGGCTCACCTTTTGGCCCAAAGGTTGGTCAGGGCCCAAATCCCTAAAATTCCTGCAGGTGATTGGTTGATGATCCATCTCCAGTCATAACCTGCCAAGTGTCATGATTTGATTGCCTAGCCAATCAGGTGCCCCTATTCTAGGGTAACCTAAAAGGGTAACAGTCATATCACAAACACTATAAATACCCCTGAAATCAAGATAAAGGGAATTCAATGCAAACAATGTAAACTAACTCTGTGGAAATACTCTCTCACTTTCTCTCTCTATCTCTAATTTTTCCTTCAAACTCCTGATTCCTAACTTAAGCTTCTGAGGGGAAACCACCACCCAAACCTCCAGGGTGGGTCCCTTTTTTGCAGGTTTGGGAACGGAGCTCAGGTTTAGATTCACCAGATTCAGACATCGTTGCACAAGTCTCCAATTGAAGAACATCTTGGGAAAATAGTTTACTTGCCAGCCAAGAATACTAAACATTTGGCGCCGTCTGTGAGGAGACGCCACGATGAGTGACTGTCAATCGTCCAATGTGGCTAGGAATCGAAGTTTTCAGATTACTGTTGAAGATACAGTAGATCATGAGAGACCGCCTCGAGGAAGGGATTGACCTCCGTCCATCATCAATGTCCTTGGACAAAGCCAACAACCTGTTATTCAGGAGAATCTTGAACGTCCAGTGATTGCTGCCCATCTAGAGAACGTCTTGAATGACTTTTCAGACTATGATGGCAGCAGTCGTCCAGGAACAAATCAAATACAACGTGTTGTTTTTCCAAATTAATCCCGAGCCAGCATCTAACAATCCAGTTCCTCTTAGGGGGCTTTCCCAGGAGAATCATCCAGGTCCAAGTCGACATGTTCGTCAGGAACCCTCTAAGAGAGCAGCTAGAGAAAAGCAGTCATAAGGCAGCGGAGGAATTAACTCTTATGAAAAGAGAAGCTTCCAATCCAATTAAGGAGCAAAAAGATATTGGCTGTAGCCAAAGTTATAATGCTAAAAGCAGAGCTATCATCAAGAAAGTTAACTCTCTTTCGAACAAAAGAAATATGTCTTTACAAAGTTATTTCCCAAACCAAGTTAACTCCAAGCCAATTATTAATGAGATTAAATTCCCTAATCTCGTGCCAGATACTACCTCGTTTAAAGAAAAACTAACCCTTGGAACCAAACAAACTATGAACCAACTCGTTCGACGATATATTTCAAATTTCCTGATAATCGTAAATAAGCTAAATACAACTCCTGAAATTACTATCAAAGATAACCATGCAGAGATAGAAAGAGGTTATGTTACTAATCCTCTGAAAAAGATAAATGAGTTAATTGCATTGCCAGGATGTAATGCAAAACTAGTCAAAGCAGCATATGATTATGGACTCCTTAACTCAGTTTATACAATGAATGGAGATGAGTTATCTTCAATCCCCAGTTTATACAAAGTAGCCAAAAGCTATTTACAAATTACAAAGTCTCTAATGATTTTCGTAAGATGTTATACTGCCACTGGTGAAGTTACTCTCCAAGAAATTAAGCAATGTATCAGAGTTATAAAGATATGATATACAACAAATTACATCATCCCTGAAAAGATATTGGCTTGGCCTAAGATAAATCTCAATGATGTTCAAGATATCCTCAGTGAAAAGAGGGCAGTTAAAATCAAGACAATCTATGAAGCCTTGTGTAATATCGTTAAAACTCCAGTATGGATAAGCCACAAGGAGCTTAATACATTAATTATTTCTCAATGCAGAGAATATGGTCATGAAGCAGTAGAAACCATAAAGTCATGGATATTGTGAGTCTACTACATCCAGATCAAGAGCTAGTAACCAGATATATTCTGAGAAATTTTATGAATTTGGATACTTTGAAAAAATATTGCAGATGGATGTAGCAAGCAAAATAACCATACGTGTTAGACGAATGTTATGTTATCATACAAATTGGAGGAGAAACTTTAAAAGCAAAAATAGATATAAATGTAGAAAATAATTCAATCTCAATAGAAAATTATCAGACAAAATAATGCACAATAATGTAAAATTTATAGGATTAGTAATTATTACAACGAAAATTGCAACACAAGATATAAATGTCGAATATGAGGTAACCCAAAATAATAAAATCATACTAGGAAATGAATTTTTAAACAAAGTTAAACCTTGGAAAATAGAATCAGAATATTATGAGTTCACTTATAATCAAATCCAATTTAAAACTAGAATAATCAATTAGTAATTTAATCTATATACTCATAAAAATAATATTTGAAGGATATAAAGTAGATACTATACACAGATGGTAGATACGGGAGCAACAACTACAATTATGAAAGAAAATTGTTTACCAGAATGGAAGAAGCTAGATACACCATTTAGGATAAAATTTTTTAATAATAATAGTAGCAGAATTACACTTTATCCGACTAACGTATAAATATAAATTTGGAACAAAATACTAATTATACCTAGGGTATATTGCTTTGAATTAGTAGGAAAAGATACAATTGTGCTTATGTTATTAATTAGATGCCATATTCACTGGTATTTTTGCTTCTATTAATTTTGCATTTATTTTAGCTACCCAATTTTGTATATCTAGATCAACATTTTTCGAACAATCTAAATTTAAGGTTTCTCCTATTTGTATATCTTTTGGCATATAATTATCTTCTATTTTGCTTTGATACTTCCATATATATTCATTAATCTTATTGTTATGATTATAATTTCTCTTTCTGAATGTAGGTTTATAGTTTCTACCAGTCTTCATGTAATAGTACTCATCACCTTCAGTAAGTACATTAAGCTCTTTATCTTTTTCTGTAATACAATCAGATTCTTATTATTTTGAATGTATTGTTCATTATTGTGTCTTCATCTGATTCGTGTATTTCTGATATTTTAACTTTTTTTTTTTATATTAAGTATAAGTTGTTCTTCTATTTTGTCAAATCTATTATTATATTCCATTTTAAAATTTTGTATCTCATTATTAAAATTATTTTCTACTTTGTAAACTTTATCTAATATTTGTTTAGTATTCTTATGTATTATTTTTATGGATTCTTCTATTTTTCTTATTCTTATCTTCTTTCTATATGTCGTTTATTGTTTTGTTTTCTTGATAATTACTTTCTATGTTTGTTATTTGCACTAAGTCACTTTCTTTAGCTCGTCTTCTTTCTCTGTCAAATTCATTTTCTAATATCGTTTCTTTTCTATCTTTTATTAAATATAATCTTCCTTCCATAATTTCGGCAAATTGTCTATTATGATCTGTTTTATATATTTTAAATGGACCATCATGATATCTTATGATTTCTTCATCAATAACCTTTTCATTTTTATTCATTATTCTGGTTGTTCAATGATTCTTTTATATTCAACTTCTATTCTTTTCTTAAAAGTAATTCTCGAAATAACTGAGAGTATTCTTTAAATATTTTCTTATCTTGAATTTCATAACCCTGTTCTTCTAGTTCTAACGGAACTTCGGTGTTACTGGATTCAGTCTTGTTATCCTTTAATAATTGTATAATTAATAATATGTTTGTATTTATTACTTTTAGGTTAGTTACTAGATTACCTTCTTGCTCTAGTTCACTCATATGTATAAGACAGATTTATTTGTCTTATATTCATTATAATCTTTATGTGCTTTGTTAGCTACATCTTCCTGCTCTTTTATTTGTATATTCAACATTTATATTTGATTGTCTAAGTTTTTTAATTTTTCTTCAACATCATTAATTTTCCTTTGTTTGTTTTGAGCTTTCTGCTATCCGTTCTTTATTTATTCTAGCCATTCTTCTTTTATTTCGGTTGTCTAAATTTTTTAAATCTGCTTCCAAAATTGTCATCATTATTTTTAGTTTAGCTCTTCTTATAGTTGTAGACACATAATCGTGTCTCCCCATTTAAGGGTCCAATGATGAAATATATCGCGGTCTTAGTTGGCATGGCCCGATGGAGGACCAGTCCGAATAACCAGGCAATATGTGTTTTGAAATAATATTATAAAAGCCCAATTAATCATTCATGTTGATTAATTGTAAGTTCAACCCATGAAATATGTTTAAGTCCATTTTAAAAGCCCACCTGAATATTTATTATTTTAATAAATATTTTTCGAATATTTATTGTTTTGATAGATATTTTTCTAAAAGCTTTTATTATTATCCTTTACCCATAAATCAGATTTTTAAACCCGAAAATTCGATCTCCGAATCTTTAGGGATAAAAATGGCATCTTAAAAGCTCGCGTAGAATAAAAAAACGAATATTATGGAATACGCGCCGGACGCGACGACTACGCTCAGCGCGCCACGTGCGTCCAGCTCATTGGCCAAATCGCATCAGGTGCGCCAATGAGCGCCTGACACGTGTACTTGTGACTCACACAAAATCCTGCGCCTGGCGCAAATCTGGTGTGAGACGTAAGTTAAAGTTTTATCTTTTTGAAAACGCGTTTCCACGTGCAATGTTTTAACCGGACGGACCACGTCAAGCAGGCCAACCTGCGCATGACGCGTGTCCTCGCGCCTTCCACGTAGGACAGCGCCTGGCGTAGGTCTTGATGGAGCGCACGCTTTGTTTTGCCTATATATACGGGCTGATTTCCTGAATCAAACACGACTTCAATTTATTATTTTTACGCACACAAATACTCTCAAAAACTCCGAAATACACTTCGAATATAAAAACACTGAAACACTTTCAATCTTCCAAGTCAATTATTGTTTTTGATCCTATTATATTTTTGGTTTCAAGATTGCTTCCACGGAAAGTCGTTATGCTCTTCGATTTAAACCGCGTAGGTATAATCCTGAGGGCCCTTGAATAATTGTATTTATTTTATTGAAGTTACTAACCTTTTCTTGTCATGATGTAGATTCCTAATTAATAATCGCGTCCTTTTGTAAATTCTAACCTCTTTTCTTATATTTTTTTGTATATATAATATTCATGTTATATGATTGTCCTGCATGTATTTTTATAACCCACATGTTATTATGTTAAATAAGACCTAAAGAATTGTTCTCATTAATTCAGATAATTTGGACAACATGTTAGGAACCTTGTAAAATGATTTTCTAATAACTGATCACTAAATAATTAGTCTTTTGATGTGTTTCCTAAACCAATCTAGATTAATTATTTCAGGGTGCTTTAAAATGTTATTTGATTGTTCTATTGCATAAAATCTGCTGTAAAACTATATTTAGTAGAGGCCAGCAACGGGCAATATAGTTCCTGACTATGTTGTACCCTCACCCTCGAACCCACTTTTTGGTTCCTGACCATTTATAGAGTCATGACGGGGAAATCTACATTGGATAAGTCCTTAAGATGTCCCTTTCGTTTCAATATCCAATTAGGTTTACGATTCTTTCTTTTAAGAATTGCTGACGACTTCTTTCAAAAACATGTTTTTAATAAAACCATAACAATGGGGTAGTCAAATAAATGCGCTCACACCGCGTGTTGGCATTAAAGGAATTGAAAAATCCACTCCTACAATTTGGCGACTTCACTGGAGGATTTTAAAAAATTAATTTTTTTTTTAAATGAGTGGGTGAAACTTGAAAAATACGATTCATTCTTATTTTATGCCTTAGAATAATATATTATTTTGCATGTGCATGGCTATTGTTCAGCACCATAAGGACAATCTACCTTGCCTCATTAGCACATGTTCTATGTGTGAGGTCACCCCCGGGGGGTTTGCGCTTTGTCCTTCCAAGAAGCTTCCTGAGTGATAGTGTTGGATCTTAGTCATAAGCAACCCACCCAACAATGGCATTGTTCTCTTGTTCCTGATTTGAGACTGGAGTGCGTCTTACACGTGGCCACCTCTTTAAGCAGCGGTACGAAGCGTGAGATCAATCTCTTAGTCATAGACCCTTTCAGCCTTAACCTAAACCTGACCAATAGTTGAATGTAGAACTGGACTTTAGGTTGAGAACTTTTGCATTCATGTTAATTGCAATTTTTACCTGATCATATTTTATTAACATGTTGATATGTGTTGCGCCTAAAAAATAATACAATTCGCGTCTAAAAACTGTCGTTGTTTTCGCCCGAACATTCGTCGAATTACCAATATGCATGCCGCAGAGTATTGCGCCACACGCATTAAGTTGCGCCTGGCGCAACACTCCTGCGCCAGACGCAAAGCCCGCCAGCCGCCCACATCTGTTACATGACACGCAATCTTTTCGTCCCATGCCAATTGGTCTTCTGACCATTGTCTCACCAATTTGCATCAATTAGTGCGTCCTAAACTTAGTACGTCCTAAACTGCTATTTTAATTAGTGCGTCAGTCTTCGCGTCTTGACATTATACCATATTTATCAAAACATCATCTAAACTGTCATGAACACGAGGGTGGGCTCAGCATGCTATACGTGTGAGGATGCGCCTGACGCTGTTGGCCTGTGCCAGACGCACACTCTGCGCCACACACAAAATTAGTGTGTGGTGTATTGTTGTGCATCTCTCGTTTTCTGTCATTTTAGGTAATGTGGTGATCAATTTCGTATAATACTTCGTGCATTTGAGTCATTGACTATTTAGAACATCTCGTCTTTAACTTCACCTAAAAAAAATAGAGTCATAGTTTTCTTTTAGAGTTCTATCATCATTAGGTCTCATCTAGGTGCATGGTCATTTTTTGTTTTTTTTTTGGAGAAATTCGAATATTCCTATCATCCCAACAACTTATCCCATCCACTTCAAAAATTCTATCTCCACTTTTTTTTTTTTTAGTGTCCATCCTGTTGTAGAAGTCTCATCCGCTTAGGAATTCTAACTCCATTAGAAGTCCATCTAGCTCATATGTCTAGGTCCTTCCAGTTTCACTCCATTTAGAGTTCTTAATCCCGTCTAACTCTGTCCCTGTTAGGAGTCTTCATTCGCTTGAGTTTCATCCATCTTAGAAGTCTATAACCCATAGAAAGTTCATGCATAATAGGAGTCTAAAACCATAACAATTATGTCAATCTTAGGAGTCTAAATCCATTAGAATTCCATCCACTTTAGGAGTCCAGGTCCACTAGAGTTTCATACACATTAGGAGTCTAGCATCCATGAAAGGCCGTCAAGTCTAGAATTCTAATGTCATTGGAGGTTTGTCAATGCTGAAGTCATTAAAGTTTCATGTCAATAGGATTGCATCCATACAGGAGTCCCTCTGCATTGCATAGTCCATCATTCATACATAATTAGAGTTCATAGGCATATAGACATCTCATTGCATTCATACATAATTAGAGTTCATAGGCATATAGACATCTCATTGCATTCATACTCTCCAATTCATCGCATGCATTCCGCATTTAGTAGCCCTGAACTACAAGCGATCTGATTCCCTCTGTCGGGATATGTAGGCAACCTTTACAGGTTCGAACACATAGATCGAGTCATACATGCATTAGGTCTAAGTGCATCCAAAAAAAAATCATTCATACATGCAAAAAAACATCATCATGCATTCAAATTCATTCTTAGAAGCTCGACTTTTAAATTGAAATTATTTTCAAACTCATATTCCATTCCTTTCTCTCCATTATCACTCCATTTCTAATCTCCCTTTGGATGATCCATTGTAGGAAATATACAACATGTCAAGTGCACCTCAAGAACAAGTTGATGAGCTAAAGAGGACACTCGTGGACCTTGTAGCACATGTTGCCAGATTAGAGGCACAGTACAAGGCACCAGACAGTTTCATCACAATCACCACTGACCGACAAAGGATCAATGAACTACATGATATCACACAACATAGTCCGCTGATAAACCCTTCCATCAAATCAATCCCTGAAATTTCGTCTCGCTCTAGAGAAGGCGAAAGAATTATTGATGATTCTCCTAAAGCTAAGCACCTACTGAGATACATTCCTGACCTGCACCAACGCCTGGCAGAAAGCCTAAAGGGAAATTCATATCCTTACATATGAGCTATGGTGCTATGTTCGAGTATCTTCAATTTAGAAAGTTGCTCTATCCTATAGGACCCACTCCAGATCCTAAGAAAGACAAAAAAGGGACAAATTGGGATAAAAACGCCAATTGCAAATACCATAGAGGGAATAGACATAGAACAAACGATTGCTATAGATTAAAGCACCTCATTTACAACATGATAAAAGAGGGAAGACTTCTGATTCTCTCGAACGAGGTCCAAAATAGGATAGGGTTCGTTGACATGGGTACAAAGGGTTGCAATTCGACCCAGACTACAAAGACGCAGCCCCTGTCCCAATAGCATATATTCATTAAAGCACTTGGACTAGCTGAGGTCCAATCAACGCGAAAAAATACACGTCTTCTCTTTTCGTTTAGAAAGAGACAGCGAAGTTGTCTTATCATGCGACGTAGGAGTCTAGACTTAGGATTTCATTTTCTGTTTCATCTCTCTTGTTTTTCCAGTCTAATATTGGATTTCCCTTTTTATTGCATGTACTCATAATTTTCAATTAACAAATGAGTAATTCTTGCTAACCTCGCACTAATGAACATCAACGCAAATAATGATTGTCGCCTTAAAAGAAATGAATTTCTAATTCTCCTGACTATTCTAATAAAGGCAATGAACATAACTAGTATAAAAAGAGGCATTCCTTCCCTTCAGTACAACTATTCGTCCATTCCAACCTAAATGCATAACACCCCTCTCCCTTTAACCTTTAACCTACCTCACGGGAAGTACATTCGACAACAACTCAATATAAAGGGCATGTAAAAAAAAAGCAAAAAAGAAAAAAGAAAAAAAAAATGACACATAAAGTG
The DNA here is from genome assembly GCA_947646795.1 of Beta lomatogona. Taxonomy (NCBI): domain Eukaryota; kingdom Viridiplantae; phylum Streptophyta; class Magnoliopsida; order Caryophyllales; family Amaranthaceae; genus Beta; species Beta lomatogona. Next base: position 467,292 of record CANSNZ010000540.1, on the reverse strand, counting down.
AAAAATATATATAAGAAAGAAGTGTTGCAAATAAGCCCGTCAATAGCTTTGTCAAAAATACTTTCTATTCCAAAACCTTAAACCTTCGATTCTAAACCTCCAACTTCAAATCTTCTATGATAAACCTTCTTAAAAACCCACAACCATCCACATTTCATTCTGATAAGCCATAAAAGACAAACTCAAGCCCGCTAGGTTGAAAACCCAAAAGGGAGACTTAGGCAAAAGTCAGGGCACCTTCTCATTCACTTGGTCGGAACTACGAATGGTCTGATTCTGCTAAAAATACGTAGGAAACCTCACCCTGAGGTCCCAGCGCTGTAAACCAAACCAAACCTACATCATTATCCACCCTTGCCAAAGACCTCTTCCAAATCAATGCCTAATTAATTGCAAATGGCTCCAAAGCAAAATGCTCGGCCACGAATTAAAATGCTAAGAGCTACGACTGGCCTGCTTCCATCATGGATACGTAGGCAACTTCTTTTGAGGCCCGACCATTTTAATTCAAAACACATTCATAAGGCTCGCCTAGGCCCATGAGAAAAGCGCGATCACCCAAGAATCATGAATTTTCAATGCTCATCCCTACCCTTACAACTAGACTGGGATTTGAACCTGCATCATTAGCTTACCTCATTGCGTGAGTCGATTCATTATGACTCTGCCTTTTCTTATTCTAATCACTTCCTTTATCTAAGCCGCATTATCGCTTCTAAGCCAACCTTAGCAAAACCTTTCAACACTCAGCGCTATGACCGCGCCTTATCCTTTGAGTGCCCCTTTCTTTGGCCTTTCTTGACATTTTCACCTTAGTAACCCTATATGGAATCTTTGGTCGAATCTTCCGCTGAGCCTGATGAGATATCTTCAAAATCAAGCAATCAAGTTGGATGCTTCATCAACTCCATCTTACTAGGGGCTTCATCACTGGTCCATCCAGAAAATCGTAGGCTATAAGTTCAGACCTATTGAAAGATATCATTACAAGTCCATATATGACATCTTGGGTTTTAAACCTGCACAAATGCAACACTACACCTATTCAATGGGCTCACATAGGCCCTTGACATACAAACCTCGAAGCATATACAACTCAAGCGTTACAAAAGCTCGTTCTATAACGTATGATAAACAAAAAGAAATCAGATCCAGAACTACAAATGGTCTGATTCCAAAAGGATACGTAGGAATCCTCATCTCCATGTCCGACCGCTTTAATAAAATAAAATTAGTCAAGGTCTAATGATTTGAATTTTTCGAGTTCAGGAGCATAATCTCTTTCTAGATCCCGACATAGACTCGAGTCTTAACCTAGCATCGTTAAAACCTTTTCCCACCTACATTTATTTGAATCACAAATTCAAACCTTTTATTTTTCAGTCCAAGCTCTCATTTTCCCCGAAGGACTCTCCGATAATTCTATGATTTTTGGCGATATCTGACTTTGCCTATATCAACTTCCCAAAGAAGAATCCCTAGTACAATCCCCAATGAAAACTTTCAATGTTCAAGGCATAGCAACTATGATTTAATATCAGATCAAGTACAGTTGGATTAAGGCTCATGCCTAATTCAATGCAAGCTCACCCAAAGTGGGGGCTTCCTATGTGTGGTGGTTCCTCCAATTCAAATCAAACTCCCGAGAAGTTGTAATCCACGGACCTCATTTACGGACCCCGATTATTTACTAAAGACGGTTCTCGAAAATCAATCTATGCATTTCTAATTAGTCTATCATTCTACACATCTTCTAGCCTTGCAAAATCCTGACATTGCATTGCAGCTTTGCAAAACCCTTACCTTGCATTGCATTTCATACATTCTAGTCCTGCATAACCCTGACCTTGCATTGCATTTCATACATTCTAATCCTGCATAACCCTGACCTTGCATGACATGTCACCCTTTAGCTTTGCATAACGTTAATCCTTGCATTGCGTCTCATGCATCCTTAGAGAATCGAAGTTTGCATTATTGCATCACTATGTATTTATGTGAGTTGTTTGCACCTATCTGCTAACATCCTTCCCTGTAGGTAATCAGATTGCTTGTAGTTATTGTCCTGCATACTAATTTTGTTTTGCAGAGACCGACGGTTATAGATCAGTTCTAAACTGCATATCGTTTAGAATGGTTCTCCTTCCCAACACCGTATACTTTTGACTATTGGTATCCTGAACCTCAGTCAAAGTGGGGGCTTCTGTAGACACATAATCGTGTCTCCCCATTTAAGGATCCGATGATGAAACATACCGCGACATTAGTTGGCGGCGCGACCTAATGGCAGAGCAATCTAAAGAACTAATCCAAAATGATTTTTGAAATGATATTCTAAAGCCCAATTAATTGTTCATGATGGTTAATTGTATTTTAAGCCCATAAAATATTTTAAGTCCATTTCAAAAGCCCAATCAAATACTTATTATTTTAATAAATATTTTTGATAATCATTTTTAATATATTTGATAAACAAATCAAATTTTTAATCCGTAAAATTCAATCTCCGGAATTTTTGGGATAGAAAAGGTATCTTCGAAAGACTCGCAAAGGAATATGCTCGAATATTCCCGAATATGCGCCGGACGCGGGGGATGCACTCAGTGGCCACGTGGGTCCAGCGCATAGGCCATAACGCGTCAGGCAATCCAATGAGCGCCTGACACGTAGATTTCGTGACTCACACAGAGTCCTGCGTCTGACGCAAGTCCTGTGTGAGACACAACTTTCTTTTCTATCTTTTCAAAAACGCATTTACACGTGCTAAAACCTGTTTGGGCTGGCTGCATCAGGCACACCAATGTGCGCCTGACGCGTGGCAGTGCGCCTGCCACGTAGGACTACGCCTAGCCCAGGGCTTGCGTGAGGCGCAAGTTTTCTTTTCTCTATAAATATCCGCAATTTCCCGAATTACTGACGGCTTTTCATATTATTATTTCACGCACACAAATTCTCTCGAATACTCTGAAACATACTTTGAATATCAATGACTCAAACACTCAAATATTCTCAATACTTTCAATCAATTCTTCATCACTGCGTTCTTGGTTCCACGATTGCTCCGTCTATAGATCGTTGCGCTCCTCAATCTAAGCCGCATAGGTATAATCCTGAAGATCCTTGAATAAATTCCGTATTATTACTTTGAAGTTACTAACAATATATTTCATGATGTAGATCTTTAAGTAATAATCGCTGTACTGTCTATTCTAATCTCTTTTCTTTATTCATTATTATTATTCTTGCCTTTGTATATTGCATGCTTGCCTGATCATTATATGTATATTATATGATTGTCTTGTTTTAATGGTTTTATAACCCACATGTTATTTTTGCTAATCAAAGACCTAAATAAATGTTCTAATATTAATCAGGTTAATTTGGACAACCTATTAGGTTCCCTATAATATTGATTGCATAATAACTTGTCACTAAAAATTACTCTTTTATGCGTTTCCTGAACCTACTTAGACTAAAATTTTTTAGGGTGCTTAAAACATTATTTGGTTATTCTTTGGCATAAATTCTGCAATGAACCGATATTTAGTAGAGGCCGACTTTGGGCAATATTGTTCCTGACTATATTGTACCCTCACCCCCAAACTCAAACTTTGGTTCATTTTGACCATATATGGAGTCATAACGGGGAAATCTACATTAGGATTCGAAATAAATAAAGCAGGAGTAAAAATGCAATTACATATAGCTCAAAAAATTATAGAATTTCAAAAGGAAATTAATACCAAGAAAGGACTACAAAGTTTCTTAGGTCTAGTAAACCAAGTTAGGGAATTTGTTCCAAAATTATAACAATTTACTGAACCACTTGCTAAAACATTGAAAAAAGATTATGGTTTTAGGTGGACAAATACAGATACAAATAATCTAGAAAAAATCAAGGAATTAGTCAACAAATTACCAAAATTGAGTTTTCCCGATGAAGATAAGGAATTTTTATGGATAGCAGAAACTGATGCAAGTGAAACTAATAATGGTTACAGAGCAGTTTTGAAATATAGGTATAACAATGATAAAAGAGAATATGTATGCAGATACCACTCAGGAAAATTCAAAGCAAATGAAACCAATTGGGATATAAATAAAAAGGAACTAAAAGCAGTCAAATATGGTATTAATAAGTTTGAACCCTATATTGTTTTAAAAAAAAATATAATAAGAACATATAACAAAACTGTAAAGTGTTGGCTAACCCAGAAGTTACAGGATTCAATTACAAGGAAGGAAATAAATAGAATTATAGCTTATATCAGGCAATATTAGTTTTCTTTTGAGTTATTAAAAACTAATGAAAATTGTTATACAGATTATCTCTCCAAATTTAGTTCAACAATTGATTCACGAGAATCAAGAGCAAAAACTACAGATAAAAGACCTAATGGAATTAATTCCTCCATAATTTGAAATATCTTCCTACTCTTTTATTTGCATATTCAACATTTCTATTTGATCGTCTAAGTTTTTAAATTTTTCTTCAACATCATTTTCCTTTGTTTGTTTTGCTCTGTGTGCTATCCGTTCTTTATTTATTCTTGCCATTCTTCTTTTATTCGGTTTTCTAAATTTTTTATATCTGCTTCCAAAATTGTCATCATTATTTTTAGTTTAGCTCTTCTTATAGCCTTTTTAATTTGAGATTTAATTGTCATATATATAAGGAATTTAGTATATGTTTAAGTTCTATTTTTCTTTCTAAGAGTTTATTTTTCTTAATTTGGTTTTTTGTTATTAATTTGATTAAAGCATCTTTTGTTTCAATATATTTCCTCCTATGTGCTTCATATAAATAGTTATCAAAACTTTCTATTTTATTTTGTAAATTCATAATTTGAAAATGTAAAATAAATTCTCTAATATCTACATGTCTTTAACGTTTCTTATTTGTGTTTTCATATACTAAATGACTCTTGTATTTCATTTACTTCAATCTTATTTTTTATTCTCATAATTGGGATAATATTCATGACAATAAAATTCTGTTTTGAACTTTAGTTGAACTCAATCCCTTCATTTATATTAAACATCAATTAGTTAATAATAGTTCTATCAACCTTCATATAAGTATTACTAATCCCCTCTTCTACTCTTAAGTATTTAAGCAAATTAAATAAAATCAGACTTTGTCACCTCACCACATAGGTTTTACGTATTAAGTCCACAACAGCATTAACATACTCAATGGCATAAGAGGACTACTACTACCAATTGTCTCTTGGTGTCTAAGCATGATTTTACTTAATCGAGGAGAGTATATTTAAGATAGTACACATCCTATATGAAGTTATAGAATTATTATGACAGATCTAAGTATTATTATAAATTTAAGGATTGAATTTATACTTAGTTCATAAGATAGAATTTTACCTTAGCTTCTCCAATATTCATGAAGGATTATTTTGATAATGAAATATCTTCTACCAGCTCTGATACCAACTATGTTTTTGCGTGGTTGAAAGACACAATTTAATTTTGGAAAGAGAAAAGAGAAAGAGAGAAGATTTTTCTAGTAGGGAAAGTCACCCCTTGATGCTTTCTCTTCATCAAGGTTTCTGTTATTTATAGGCAAAGTTTGTACATTAATGTTGCCTTACACACTATTTCTACTTTTACATACTATTCCTACTTTTACAGCTGTGGCCTTATCTAACAAGCTTTATCTGTTTTCTTTATAACTGTTAGATTTACATGCCTTATCTCTTAATTGTCTTCTATGCTTTTACAAGACATTATCTCTAAACTTTATCTTAACATTACTTCGTGGCTAATTTTCCATCGTTACTTTATTCTGATGTCACTTCTTGCAAGCTTCTTGAAGATTCTCCTTTATCTTCACTTTTTATGTCTTCAATCATAGGAGCAGAGGTTTGTTGAATTCTGCATATCTGACACGTATGGTTATTTTCTTGCTGCATCCATTTGCAATATTTTTTCAGAGTATACAAGATCATAAAATTTCTCGCAATATATCTGGTTACTGGCTCTTGAATTGGACGAAGTTGACTCCATATCCATGACTTTATGGTTTCTACTGCTTCATGACCATATTCTATGCTTTGAGATATAATTAATGTATTAAGCTCCTTGTGGTTTATACATACTGGAGTTTTAACGATATTACACAAGGCTTCATAGATTGTCTTGATTTTAACTGCCCTCTTTTCACTGAGGATATCTTGTATATCATTGAGATTTATCTCAGGCTGAGCCATTATCTTTTCAGGGATGATGTAATTTATTGTACATCCTATCTTTGTAACTATGATACATTGCTTAATTTCTTGGAGAGTAACTTCACCAGTGGCAGTATAACATCTTACGAAAATCATTGGAGACATTGTAATTTGTAAATAGCTTTTGGCTACTTTGTATAAACTGGGGGTTGAAGATAACTCATCTCCATTTATTGTATAAACTGAGTTAAGGAGTCCATATTCATATGCTGCTTTGACTAGTTTTGCATTACATCCTGGCAATGCAATTAACTCATTTATCTTTTTCAGAGGATTAGTAGCATAACCTCTTTCTATCTCTGCATGGTTATCTTTGATAGTAATTTCAAGAGTTGTATTTAGCTTATTTGCGATTATCAGGAAATTTGAAATATATTGTCGAACCAGAGGGTTCATAGTTTGTTTGGTTCCAAGGATTAGTTTTTCTTTAAACGAGGTAGTATCTAGCACGAAATTAGGAAATTCAATCTCATTAATAAATGGCTTCGAGTTAACTTAGTTTGGGAAATAACTTTGTAAAGACATACTTCTTTTGTTCGAAGGAGAGTTAACTTTCTTGATGATAGCTCTGCTTTTAGCATTATAACTTTGGCTACAACCAGTATCTTTTTGCTCCTTAATTGGATTGGAAACTTCTCTTTTCATAAGAGTTAATTCCTCCATTAGCTCTTTTATCTGTAGTTTTTGCTCTTGATTCTCGTGAATCTATTGTTGAACTAACTCTGGAGAGATAATCTGCATAATAATTTTCATTAGTTTTTAATAACTCAACGAAAAACTCATATTGCCTGATATTAGCTATAATTCTATTTATTTCCTTCCTTGTAATAGAATCATGTAACTTCTGGGTTAGCCAACACTTTACAGTTTTGTTATCTGTTCTTATTATAATTTTTTATAAACAATATAGGGTTCAAACTTTTTAATAACATGTTTGACTACTTTTAGTTCCTTTTTATTTATGTCCCAATTGGTTTCATTTGCTTTGAATGTTCCTGAGTGGTATCTGCATACATATTCTCTTTTATCATTGTTATACCTATATTTCAAAACTGCTCTGTAACCATTATTAGTTTCACTTGCATTAGTTTCTACTATCCATAAAAAATCCTTATCTTCATCGGGAAAACTCAATTTTGGTAATTTTCTGACTAATTCCTTGATTTTTTCTAGATTTTTTGTATCGGCACTATCCACCTATAATCATAATCCTTTTTCAACTTTTTAGTAAGTTGTTCAGTAAATTGTGATAATTTTGGAACAAATTACCTAGCTTGGTTTACTATACCTAAATATCTTATTTGTAGTTCTTTCTTGGTATTTATTTCCTTTTGAAATTCTATAATATTTTGAGCTATATGTTCTTGCATTTTTACTCCTGCTTTATCTATTTCGAATCCTAAAAATTCTATTTGTGTTTTGAATATTTCCATTTACTTTTTACTCAAAGCTATTCCACTATTCCTTATTATTTCTATAAATTGTGCTAATAATTTATAATGTTTTTCTTGTGTTTTAGAGTATATTAGTATATCATCAATATATACTACACAATTTGGTAATTGATTTTAATATTTATCGATAAATGCTTGGAATCTTCCAGGGGCATTTTTATATCCAAATGGTAATACATTCCATTCATAAAATCCAGTAGGTACTTTGAATGCAGTTAATTGTTTAGATTCTTCGGTAAATTTTAATTGATGAAAACCACTTTTGCAATCAAATTTTGAAAAATAAATATATCCTTGTATTTGTCTCATTTTGCGTATTTTATTTGGTATTGGATAATTATAAGTAATTGTTTTCTCATTTAACATTCTATAATCAATAACCATTCTTGTTTTTCCTCTTTTTTGTTTTGCATGAATATTAACTATAAATGCAATACTGCTATATTTTGATTTACTTGGCCTAATTAATTTTCCTGCTAATAGTTCTGTTTTATGCATTTTAAATTCGTCTTCCTCTCTTTGGGTATTATTAAAAGGTTTTTGAGATATTATACTATTTTGACCTTTTAATGGGATTTGAATTTCAGTTTTGTGTTTATGCCAATTTGATAAGGGATTTTCATTACATAGTTCGTCTAATTTAATTTTAAAAGGAGTAATTTTATCCACATGTAATATTCATATATCTATTATTGCAAAATTGATATGTTCCTTCTTTGTTGTCATTCTTTCAACTAATTTTCTTCTTCTCCCTTTTTACATTTTTCCCATTTTTGAATATTCTTTCTCTATTTTTTACTATTTTAGCCTTCAACTTATGTTTACATGGGGTAACTAATGTAAGATAATCTTTATCTATACTAATTGGTTTATATTTGTTAAGAAAATTAGTTCCTAATATTATATCTTTTCCTACTAATTCAAAGCAAAATACCCTAGGTATAATTAGTATTTTGTTCCAAATTTGTATTTGTTCGTTAGTTTGATAAAGGGTAATTCTGCTACTCGTCATCTCCATTCCATCAAACATTCACCAAATCCCATAACTTCTTTCTTCCAAATTATTAAACACATTCATCGACTTCCCGAAGACATACAACGGTTAATTCTTAACAAAGTTAAATTAGCCAGATTTAACCAATGCTTTACTGAATTCCTGCGCAAACATGTTGTTTTCCGCCATTATCTTTGGCGTTTATAGGGACAATCAGGTATATTCGACAATGGATTTTTCCTTTATGCCAATGATCTCATAAGAAATAATCCATACTTCCTCACATGGAGATATGGGTTAGTAAGGAAATTCTATGATATTCCAAATCCTTAGACCGAATTTTTTCAAGAATTCACCAAATTTCAACAATACATCTTTTCCACCATATACTCCATTAGATGGCACGAATGGATTGCTGATGAAATTATTTGTGCCAACATTGAAATGGATAATGGGAAAATACGGCCTGCCCGTTACTTAATTTTTATAAATACTCCACGATATGTTCCTCGCATTATCCCATCTCAAAAAAACCCCACTCAAGCCAGAGCTCAAGGGTTTGCCTCTATTTCTGAAAATCTGACACATATTTTTAGTAACCATCAAGAACACCACGAACACCCAGTTACCATTATCCATTATGGCACGACCATTGTTGTTTTCCCCCATTCCTTCAACAAATATTTTCTTATAGGAATACAACATTCCGAATCCTCGTCGCAATATTTATCCAACATATACAATGGAAAATATTTATCCGATGATGGCAAGGTTTTTTTCCCTCAATATTTACGAATATTCAAAAACATATAAATAGCCCGGTGGATTTATCCACGCAAAAGTTAGGGCAAATTAGAAATTTTAAAAGATCTCGCTAAGTGCAAATATTTTACACTTAGGTAAAAATTAAGGGACATTTTCTAATTCACTGGTTTTTAAAGTTTGTTCCAGCTGTCCAGTACTCAAATTCAGCAAAGATAAGGCTCACAGCATCAAAATTCCAACAAAGTAAAAAAGGATGAATAGTGAAGAAAGTTTCAAAAGATAAGGATTACAGTAACTTTCGGCACTATTTCAAAAATTATGGAAGAAACTCTGTCCACCTGTCCAAAGCAAAGGCGCACTATCAAAACTTACGGACGAAACTCCATCCATCTGTCCAAGAAAAAACAGTTAATGTAATTATTTTGTCTCCTCCAATTTTTGTACCGAATTGTTGTATCCCTTCCCCTGAGTCTATAAAAGGCTCGTTTGTATCCAGTTTTGCTCAGAATGTAATTCAAGAGCATATTTTAGATTCCATATTAAGAGTCAGTTTAAGAGTTAGCTGAAGAATGAGTTTTTGAGTGAAACAAAAACTTGTAATATTCCAAAAGTTATCAATACAATTGAAAGTTTCAGTCATCCTTTCCTCATTACTACTTCTGTAAGTACTTGCCGCTCGTACTCCAATGATTAGCTTCCAATATAGTTTTTACTTTTGATTTAATCTGCCTTCCTAGTTTCCAATATAGTTCATTAGTTTTACTTTTGATTTAATCTACCTTCCCATGTCTTTTGAAATTTTGAATTGTATTGATAACTTTTGGAATATTACAAGTTTTTGTTTCACTCAAATCTCACTCTTGAGCTAACTCTTAAACTTACTCTTAATATGGAATCTAAAATCTACTCTTGAATTACATTATGTAAGTACTTGCCGCTCTTACTCCAACGATTAGTTTCCAATATAGTTTTTTAGTTTTACTTTTGATTTAATTTGTCTTCCTAGTTTCTAATACACACACACACACACACACACACACACACACACACACACACACATATATATATATATATATATATACACACACAATATGGAAATGCAAATTAAAACTAAATATGGAAATATTAAACTTTGGAGTGAGAGCAAAAACTTACAGAAATATTAGAGGAAAGGATGACTGAAACTTGGAATTGTATTGATAATCTTAAAGTATTACAAGTTTTGTTTCACTCAAACTCTCTCTATATTTTTAAGCTCTGTAAATTCGCTCTGAGTACAAATGGAAACCATCAAGCCTATTTATAGACTTAAGATGGGAGTACAATAATTGGAGTACAATAATTAAACAGACATAATAATTACATTTTGGAATCTAACTATTTTCTTTTTGACAATCCTGGACAGGTGGCTGAATTTCTTCTGTAGCTTTTGACGAAAGAGGAAAAGTACTATTTATCGACAGTACTGTTCACTTTTTATTGTTCACCTTTTAACTTTTGCTTCTGATTTGGAGTTTTGAAGCGTAGAAGTGTCTTGATTTCTTTTTCTTCTGTGCTGGAGAGCTTATCTATAGTGAGAGCTTATCTGCAGCTATAAATCTTGTCTTGGATGCCCGCAGATTAGAGAAATGTCCCTTATTTTTGCCTAAGTGTAAAAACACTTAGTGGGGTCTTTTGATTCTTTTTTCTTTTTCTGCCCTAATTTTTGCGTGGATAAATCTACGGGCTTTTATTATTGTTATTATACATACTCAGAAATCAAAAAGGATCCTGAGCACAAGGGCCAGCATACAAATCTGGGCTAGAGGCTTCGGATGAGTTGGAACTTTTGGATGATGATCCTTTTGTATTTTGACTGATAAATTGAAGGTATTGACCAAAGAGTTCAGCGTTATCAAATTGGGACTTACTTTTGGACTTGGACTTGAACCTGGACCTAGAAGAGGATGGGGATTGATTTTGCTTTGGAGGAGCAGAAGGAGTGACATGAGAGGTTTGCTGGATTTGTTGATATTGTTGAAGACCTTTCTTAATGCAGTCATTGTAATCTTTGAGAGCTGATGGACCTTTTTGAAAGTAATTTGACACACATTCTTGAAGCTTTGGATAAATTTGGAAGTTCTTCCACCATTTGACCCTAAATTCTTGAGTAAGGGAAAATGGTTTGTCAGGAAGGTGTTTGATAAGTGAGCAATGCCAGCACATTATCCACGAAATTCGAAATGTGTGGCAAAAGTATAAGATATTGGAGAATTCAAATCCTTCTCCGATATTGGACTTGGAATAATATAATTGGAAAGAGTTCTGAAGTTCGTCAGGAAAGATTTCTAAAGTGGCACCATAACGTTCCCACCATTCGAGAAACCATATTGGAAATGTTTTATTTTTTCTGGAGACAATCTGGATGAAAGCTAATTAACCAAGAGTTGTCATAACTTTGGACAAGGAAGGCATTATACCAGGCTTGGATGTAATCATAATAATTGTAGGTGTTTAGAAGAGTAGGATCTTGGCAGTTGGAGGAAAATGATCGTGCTTTTGTGAGAGGGATATTCCAGTTCGTGCTAGAAAGAACCTGAAATATCATACATTTGGAATAATTGGTGGAGGTGGAAATATTATCTCTGAAATCGCAGGAATTTGTATCTCAAAGGATATTCTTGTAGTATTGGATAGGTTTGGTAATTTCAAATGGAAACCAGATGAAATTTGTTGGAATAAGTCTGCGGGCATAATCAGATATTTTTTTTTGGAAATCTTCGTTGGAAATTTATTAGAAGTAAATGTGGTTAGTAAGAGATTTTGGTATGAGGGTTTGAGGACATAGGAAATATCCGTGGTAATTGGAGAGGAGGCTTGAGATATTTGAGAGATGGTTTGGGCATAAGAAATTGGAGGAAAATTTGAGAATTGATTGGTGGACACAGGAATGCCACCAGTAGGATGTGTAACTATTTCCTGTTGTTGTTGTCTTTTGGATCCTTTCATTCCGTTCATTCCTGTAGAAATCATATTAATTTATTTATAAATGGAATTAGGCTGAAGAAGATGGACATCTCTATGTTGTAATTTAGTAGAAAATTTGAAACAAATTATTCTGTCACAAATGGAAGTATGAATACCGATTTCATTAACTGAAAATGGATAAATTTGGGTTAAAAATGGAGTGCCAAGGATTATGTTATAACTAATATCCTTAACAAGGGTAAATGGATTTTGAAATAATAACCATCATCGTAAATGGAAGCTTTGGAAAGTTTATATTTAATTTGGAGTCTTTGACCATTAGCACTGGACAAATGTTTTGTGGTCCTCTCATAGTATTTAAAAGTAATTAGTCCTTCCTTAATACAATTGAGATCAGCACCACTATCAAATAATCCAACATCATTAATTTGGAAATCATGATCAATAATCAATGTGACTGGACAATATGTAGATATCATTCAAGAACATTTAAAGCAAATGAAATTTATTGGGATATAAATAAAAAGGAATTAAAAGCAGTAAAATATGTAAAGATAATAGAACTTTTAAATCTTGGTTAACTCAAAAGTTACAGGATTCAATTACAAGAAAATAGATAAGCAAAATTATAGCTGACGTTAATCAATATGAATATTCTGTTGAGTTACTAAAAACTAATGACAATTGCTATGCAGATTATCGCTCAAGAAATAGCTCAGCAACCGATTCTCGAAAATCAGGAGCTAAAGATACAAGTCAAAAAGTTAATGGAAGAAATTTCTCTAATGAAAAGAGAAGCAGCTTCCAATCCTGGTAAGGAGCAAGCAGATATTGGCGGTAGCCAAAACTACAAAAGCAGAGCTATCACAAAAAAAAAAAAAAATACCCCATTTAAAAGAAATTTTTCTTTACAAAATTATTACCCAAGACAAGCCAGTACCCCTAAACCAGTTATTTATGAAAATGAGTTTCCTAACCTAGTACCAGATACAACTTCCTTTAGGGAAAAACTAACCATTGGTACTAAACAAAAGATGAGCCCCTTGGTTGGCCAATGTATAGCCAATGTTTTAACCATTGCAAACAAATTAAACACGACCCCTGAGGTGATTATCCGAGATAACCAAAATGAGATAGAAAGAGGATATGTTACCAATCCTCAAAAAAGATAAGTGAATTAATAGTTTTGCCTGGATGTAATGCAAATCTAGTTAAAGCAACCTATGACTATGGATTATTAAATTCAGTATATACTATGAATGGAGAAGAATTATCTTCAATTCCCCTTTGGAGGACCTACATAGGCTTGTGAGATGAATTCCTAATTACAGCTTACAAAATCTCCCATGATTTTTGTAAGGTGTTATATCGTCACAGGCGAAGTTACTATGCAAGAGATAAAGCAAAGCTTACGAATTATTAAAATGGGATGTACTACCAGTTACATCATCCCTGAAAAAAATTACGGCTTAGCTTGAGATAAACATTAATGATGTACCAGATATCCTTCGGGAAAAAAGAGTTGTTAAGCTCAAAACAATATAAGACGCCCTTTGTAATATAGTTAAAACTCATATTTGGATAAATCATAAGGAGTTAAATACATTAATCATATATCAAAGTAGAGCATATGGCCATGAAGCAGTCGAAACTATTAAATCATGGATATGGAGCCTGCTTCATCCAGATCAAGAACCAATTACAAGGTATATACCTAGGAATTTCATGACTCAAGATACCTCGAAGTTTTATTGCAGTTTGATGCAGCAAAATAATAACCACTCGTGTCAAATGTCTGGAAGTAGACAAATAATTGTTCCCTTAATTGAAGATATGGATAGCGAAGATAAGGTTGAATCCTCTGGAAGCCAGCTATAAGCTACTTCAGAGATAGCCATAAATCAGTTAGAAACTTTTAAAAGAAGTTAAAAGTTGGATGGCTATTGATTCCCCTTTGGAGGACCTACATAGGCTTGTGAGATGAATTCCTAATTGCAGAAAATCTAAGTTCCAAAGAGCTTCTTATACTGTTGCCATTGCAGGTGTGGTTTATGGAGTGTGGAAAGCTAGGAATGAAAGCAAATGGAATCAGGTGGTGCCTAGTATTTAGAGCATGGACAAATGGATCAAGGATAATGTTCGAAGAAGGATTTATCTTGTTTTGCCTAAAAAGGTGTCTAGGAGAGTTAAACTGGTTTTATTCTCTTTGAGTTTGGTTGTGTTTCTGGTTGTCTAGTTTTTGCTTGCCTTATTAGGGAGGAGGGGTCCAACCTAGTTGGTTTGTTCCTCCCTTGTTTGGGATTTTGGTTGTAAATTATTTGGTGTTAATATGATTCTTAATAACTTAGTAAAAAAAAAAACAAAAATTATAAGTAACACCTGTAAAATTATAACAGTTTGTAACATCATAGAATGAGATAAGCTATAACGTGTAATAGATAAGCAGCTGAAAAATGTGAAACAGCTGTGACATGTGAATTGTGATATGTGAATAATGACGTGTGAATAGTAAAATGTGAATAGTATGCAATAGTATGTTAGAAATTGTACGAACAATGCAAAAGCTTTTCAATAAATAAGAATAACCTAATTGAAGCCAAGGCAACAATCATAAGGCAACTTGCCAAATAACACATCTCTCCTCTCCTCCTCTTACATCTCTCTCTCTAAATATTCTCTCTCAAAAACATTTATATAAAGATCCTATACTTGGTATATACTTGGTATCAGAGCAAGGATATTTAAAGCTAACATCTGTTAAGATATCTTATTATCAACTATGGAAGAAGCTAAGGTATATTTCTATCTTATGAACTAAATTTAAATTCAATCCTTTAGTTTATAATACTACTGAGATCTATTAAAATGATTCTATAACTTCATATAGGATGACTATTTTAATTGTGCTCTCCTCGATTAACTAAAATCATGCTTAGAAACCAAGAGACAATTGGTAGCAAGAGTCCGTTTAGCCGTTGAAAAAGAGAAGGCGTTCAGGACATATTGCATAAAACCAATGTGGTAAGGTGGAAAACTGTGATCTTATTTAATTCTGCTTAAACGCTTAAGGGTTGAAGAGCGGATTAGTAGTACTTATATGAAGGTTGATAGAATTGGTATTAACTGATTGATGTTTGTTATAAATGAAGGGATTGAGTTCAAACAACGTTCGTAAGAAAATCTCAAAAATCCTATTTATTTAGTAGATGAAATCACAAATAAGTAATGTCAAAAGAAATATTGAAATTAGACAATATGCTTTACAAGTTAAAATTATGAATGTACAAGATCAAATAAGTATTTATGAAATATATTTATATGAAGCACGTGAAAGGAACGATATTGAAACAACAGATGCTTTAATTATATTAATACAAAGAAACCAGAATAAGAGGAATAAACTTTTGTCAAAGAAAATAGAACTTAAGCACTTACAAGATTCTTTAGACATATGACAACTAAGTCACAAATTAGACAAGCTATAAGAAAAGCTGATAATAATTTCTTACTGTCAACTATACAATAAGATATTAAAAACCTTGGACTCTGAAATCAAAAGAGCATAACTATCTTAAATAAAATACAAATACTAGAAAAAGCAAAACTAAGTGGAGAATATGATGAAATTGATATAGAAAGACAAATAAAACACTTAGATGATCAAATAAAACTACTAAACATGTAAATTAAAGAACAAGAAGATATAGGTGATAAAATAATGGAGGAATATATTGACTATACGATAAATAGGTCAAGCCTATACATATGAGTGAATTAGAGCAAGAAGAAAATCTAGTAACTAATCTAAAAGTAATAAATACAAACATCTTGTTAATTATAAAATTATTAAAGGATAGCAAGACTAAAGAAAATACAATCGAGTCTAGTAATACTAAAGTACCAATTGAATTAGAAGAGCAAGGTTATAAAATCTTAGATAAGAAAATAATTAAAGAATAATTCCCAGTTATTTCCAGAATTACTTTTAAGAAAAAGAATAGAGGTTGAATATCAAAGAATACATTAGTGGAAAAAACGTTATATGTCACTTAGTAACAAATTCGGTTTTTACAAAACCGAATCCGTAAATCCGCGATTTTTTGGGAGGGAAAACTAGGCTGATTAACTGATCCGGTCTTTCAGTGAATCGGATGATCAGTAAACAGAAAACTGATCCGGTTCACATGACCGGATCAGTTAATCCGCATCAAATAATTCAGGCTCTATAAATTACGCGGCCCATCTCGCTTCGCCTTTTCTCTCACGCGGCCCAGCTGAACTCCACCCCAATTAGAAATGCGCATCAGCTTGGCCCAATTTCATTACAAAACGCGAGGCCCTGTTGACTCCACCCCTTTTCTTTCACGCGGCCTAGCTGACTCCGATTCCCTCACAACCTTAATCCCATTCTCTCTTAGCTCACACGCTGTTTCTCTCCCTCTCTAACCCACCTCAATCCTCCTCTCTAACCCTAATCCCTCTCACACGCCGTTTCTCTCCAATTGGATTTTTCGTATTTTTTTTGCTGTTGTTGTTGATTATTATTTTTATTGCTCTTCAATTGGATTTTTCGTCTTTGTATTGCCGTTGTTGTTGATTTTGTTGTTGTTGTTACAGATTAAAAGAGGCGAAAATTATACTTCTAAGGTACTTTGTTAAATTCACTATCTCAGTTAGCCATCTCTTCTATTTTGCTAGACTTTGTATGCTAGATTACAAAGTTTGACCTTTCTATTTCTGTTTTTGTGAATGACAAACCCTAAATTATGGTCCCAAATACGTTTTTAAACTGATTGGATTATTTACTTCTCTTTGTTGATACTGTAACTACCCCAATTCATGTTTTTGTGTAATGAATTGAAAGAGGAAATTTGTGTGTTTAGCTGTTAGAAATTTTGTGAGCCATAATAGCATGAAATTTAGTAAATTGGAGTGTATTTTAAGTACCCACCTTGTAATTTTACCTTTTACTCAGTTCTATTAAATCATGTGGAGGATAATTTGATAGCTAAATATTTACCATTGATGTATAGTTACTGTAAAAATTAATTATTTGTTTTCTTTTGAATGCGTGAATAATTTCTGGTATACGTTGTAATTCGAACATTGTTTTCCTATTCAAATATCTATTTATGAATTGAATTGGTTAAACTTAATGAAGGGATTTGATTTGTTTACATGATAAGTATATTCTAACTGTCTCGACATGGTTGCATATACGTGCCTGTATACAAATTTTAGTGGTCAATGTGTGTTTTTCTGTTGGTGATCATGACAATGATATGACAGCTCCAAATGGGTCTTTTTGAGATGTGGCTAAATAAGTTTAATCTAGATCCATTTTGCCAATTTGCCTACTGTACTATTCCAGTACATTGAGGGTGTTATCAACTTGTCATGAGTGGAGTTGTTTAGACATATTTCTTCTAGTACTTTTATCGGTGGATGCATATGCCAAGTGTGGAGAGTTGGGTATGACGAAGAAGGTGTTTGATGGGATGATAGAGAAAGATGTTATGTATTGGAACACTGTGGTTGTTGTGTTTGCTCAAAATGGATTGTTAACTGAAGCTACCGAAGTGTTCAGTACTCTGGTGAATGACAGTGATGTTCGATTTAATGCAGTGACATTGTCTGCTGTTTTGTCGGCGTGTTCTCATGCTGGGGCTTTGCAACTTGGCAAGTGCATTCATGATCAGGTACCTTGAAACTGTAACCTTGATAAATAATAACTTTTGTGTTTATAATTTTTGATACTCGTTTTCTTATGAACTAATACATTTTGCATTATATCATATTGCAGTTAGTTAGGATGGGTTTGGAACAGATGGTGTAGTTAGAGTAAGATGTTATAATGCTTTTTGATGGGGTGTTCATCTGTTTGGTTTGTTGGCTAAGGTGGTTTTGTGGGGAGATTTGGTGAAATTAGTTAGCTGTCATATATCTCCTGATGTGTGAAATTGTAGTTGTGTTTGGTTATGAGTGTTATTGTGCGTGCTAATTATATCTGCTTTTTGCTCAATGGTTTAATGATAGTGTAATTATATTCCTAGGAACTCTTATAATTTTCCTGCCCGCTCTATGCATTTGAAAAAGTCCTATATTATTTTCCTTGATTTAATTGTGTATGAAATGGTATTATATATTGGCATATTGTTTTTTTAAGCTAATCTTATTTTAATAGTAATAAGTTGTTATTCTCATGTCTATATATAACCTTTTAGCTTTAGAATCATATATCATGTTTATAATTTTGGATATATATATGCATATGTTTGGATCACAACTTGAATATGAGATATCTTGAATGATGTTGCCTTTATCATAATCTAAAGTGCTACTTATTTTCTTTCAGTTGATTTGAGTATATTAAGTTTCATGCTTTCCTGGTATGCTTTCTGTTGATTTTGATATGGTTTCATTTGCCTCTGCTGCTGCGGTTAAGATGTTGTTTTTGTTGAGCTTACTTTGCTGTAGTCTGTGTGGCGTTGGTCTCTGAGGCTTTAATGCCCTAGCCAATGTCCTTGGAGTTTTGTGATTGTCATCATGATTTCTTCATTTGTCATCACTCTGGGCCTGATGTTTGGTGGTTTTATTACACTTACCACCTTTTTCGGTGAATCATGGGTGCACTTTGTGTCCTTGTTGGAGTTGGCAGTAACTTCTGTCAATTGTGAGTCAGTTAACCGGTCTATTGAGTGGCTGTTTTGATCTGATTTCAAAAACACTGAGCTCTCCTGTTGTCATCCAAGTTCATGGATTTGCCATCGCTATCTCATTTGTCATTTTGCCTGTTGCTCAACAATGCTTTTGAAGCTGCTAATCCAACGTCTTCTGCATATTTTTTTCTTGCATTTGGCTGCTTAATGGGATGCTTCTGCAAATTCTTCAAATCTTTTGTGCTCGGCAATTCTTCTGATTTGTGCTCTCTTTTTTTTCAGCTCAGATGTATTTTTTGTTATCTACTGCCTTCTCTTTTCTGCTTTAAGCTTCTTTCCTTGGGGCCCATAGAGCAAGTTTATCTGCTGTAATAGGATGTTCCAGTTCTGCTTTTCCTGAGGAAATAGAGGCTTCCTTGCTGATATCTTTTGTGTTTCATGGATATTTGAGTTAGCCGGTGTATCTTCTTGCATTGTTTCTGCTATGTCCAAACTTCTATTTTCTGATGTTACCATTTGCTGTGATGTTTTTGTGGCATCTGCAAGTTCTTGTTGCTTTTGTTTCATGTTTCTCATTTATGCCTCCTTTGTAATGCCTTTTGGGCTCCCACCGTGTTGGTTTAGGTGAATAATTTTTTTTTGCAGTTCATTTATCTTGAACGTTGCTGCTTTTGACTCTTTTACATAATTTTTTATTCCCTCTCTCTCTTCCTCATTCCACCTTGGTTCCTCTATCACGTTTTGTTTTATGACTGTTGTTTGATATGTATGTGTCTTCTTGCAGATCTATTTTATGAGTCGCCAATACTGTTATTTTGTTGCTTTGCACTTAGAAATGGTTTGTTGATTGCAAATGGATGTCAAGACATTGTTGCATTGATCTCCTCCCTATTTGCTGCAACAGATTCATCATTGCAATGCGTAGTCTTTTCAGTTTCCCTCTGTTGTCGAAGGCATAAGATAGAGAGCCATAGATGGGTCGGCTACTTGTCCTAAATGATGGCCTCCACCATAAGGGACTATTTGGTTAGCAGCTTGTACAATAGCATGTTTTGTATTGGTTAGCATCTTGTACAATAGACTTTGTAAAGGATTCTTATGCTTCAATTGAGCATAATATGCTTAATAAAATGAGTATTGATATATACTATTGATTTTGTATCGATTAATTATGAAAAAATGAAAAAAAAAAAAAAATTTGTTTTTGGGGTGGTCAACTGCTCCGGTTTTCACCCAAAATCGGATCAATAAATATTTTGGATATGCTGCGAGCCCACCTGATGCGGACCAAAACCGGATCAGTAAGCCACGTTTTGACCGCATCAGATGGACTTTTTTCCACTACTGATAATTGAACAACCCGAATAATGAATAAAAATGAAAAAATCATGAATGAAGAAATTATCAGATATCCTGATGATCCATTTAAAATATATAAAACCAATCAAGATAGACAATTTGCAGAAATTAGTGAAGGAAAATTCAATTTAATAAAAGATAGAAAACAAATGATATTAGAAACAGAATTTGATAGAGAACGAAGACTAGCTAAAGAAAATGATTTAGTACAGATAACAAATATTGAAAGTAATTATCAAAATAAAACAATTAATGATATATATAAAAAATTAGAAAAGCGAGAAAGAAAACATGATGAACGAATGAGAAAAATGGAAGAATCTATAAAAATAATATATATTAATACTAAACAAATATTAGATAAAGCCTACAGAGTAGAAATCAATTTTAATGAAGAATTAAAAAATCTTAAAATAGAATATAATGATAGATTTGATAAAATCGAAGACCGGCTTATTTTTAACATAAAAGATAAAACCAATATATCAGAATAACTTGAATCAGATGAAGAAACAATAAATAATACTACAATAGAAGCTTTAAATACTAAGATACACTAGTGGAAAAAAGTTCAACCGCTACGGTCAAAATCGGGCTTACCGCTGCAAATTTGGGCCGCAACGGTTGGACTCGCAGCAGTCCCCAATATAAACTGATCCGGTCCAAAACCGCAGCAGTTAATCATTTACCACTGCGGTTTTGGGTTAAAACCGTAGCGGTTGACCACCCCAAAAACCAATTTTTTTTTTTTGTATTTTTTCATTATTAATCAATACAAAATCAATAATATATATCAAAAATCATTTTATTAAGCATATTATGCTCAATTGAAGCATACGCATAAATAATTAGATACATAAGAATATTTACTATAATTTTAATATCATACTCAACTATAACTATAAAATTTTAATCTCAGGGTTGCTAACTTTTCCAATGCTATAACATACTTTGACAATTGCACTTCTGGATCAGAAGAAGCTGAAGCGAGTTTTTCTCCAAGCTTAGAAATCTCTGCATTAGAGTGCTAAGGCATACTAATCATGGAAAAAACTCCAACTACGAAATTCTGTGGTACGTTTGTATTGCTTGCAAAACTAGAAAGCGCGGTGTGCTGTCATCTGCACGACAATACAACATAAATTTAGCTTGTAGTAACTTCAATAGCAACCAATTATTAACTAGCATAATCATTGTTTCATACTAAAATCAGACAGACCCAAGCACAAAATGCCTAGCCATAAAATAACTAAGATAAAAAAGAAAGAAAGCAAGAGCAGAAACCCATATTTTATCAAAAGCAACTTGTCAGATACCAAACAGATGTTTCAACAATAAATACATTCAGTTGCACCAAAACATATGAATGTAATATAGCTTGTGTAATAATAGATTCGTTTAGGCACCCCCTAATCAAATTCCAACTACACAAATAAATGGGTCTCCAAAGATCAATGATCTACAAAAACTGTGTTATACTTTATAAGAAAATAATTTGTAGAACATTATATATACAAATAATTAAGAAAGAAGAGTACTTACAGCATACAAATTCTCCAACTTTGAATTATTACGTAATATTTCCAAAACGGTTCGATATGTCTCCCACAAAAATTTGAACCCTGGTGTAATAAGTTCACGGTCAGACC
The DNA here is from genome assembly GCA_947646795.1 of Beta lomatogona. Lineage (NCBI taxonomy): Eukaryota > Viridiplantae > Streptophyta > Magnoliopsida > Caryophyllales > Amaranthaceae > Beta > Beta lomatogona. The sequence continues at coordinate 445,197 of CANSNZ010000540.1, read as the reverse complement.
TATCTTTCCCCTTTTCTCCACTACCATAGCTTAGCATGAGGTCTTCAGGCCGCTTATCGGCTTCAGCTTGATTACGAGCAACCTTAGCCCTCTCAGTAGAAAGGTGCATGAAATGCTTAATTACTTCCTCCAAGGAGTTCACATTCACTTGTTGGCACACAATACGGTATTGGATTAAACCATCTTTTGCATACCTGCCCTTCCTCATGTCGACACAAAGTTCAATGTATTTAAACATGATCTTTTCCAACATCTTCTGCCATGCTCTGTACCTGTAACAGCCCGCTCCAAATAGCAGCTTAATTAAGACCTAATACTGATAATTACGAAGTTAAGCTGCTAATTAAAGGAACTGTTAGAGCAGATTTCCACACCTTCCCTGCTAGGGAAAATTAGGAAATCCCATAGTATCCAAGCTTATTATGAAAATAAGTTATAATAAATTAGTTATTACAATATGTTTTGAGTACATAGATTACAAATTGAAAAGACAAGTTTAACCTGCCAAGGAACATTATGTAAAACAGATTTTCTCATAGCAGCTGGCTAAACACATTGATCATGACTTCACATTCGCACACATGTGCTAACTCGGACATTCTCTCTAATCCTGCAAAATAGATGAATCTGCCCCCACTAGGACAGGTTCATAGAACAAAACAGGTCAGCTTACGCTGGTACACAAGTCCCACCGTTTCCAAAATAATAAGGCGGCTGAAATTACGCAATCGTTTCTTATACTCAAAGCGTAAACTCATAATTTACGAGATACTTTTATTCTTATTTAGAGATACGTTAATACTTGCTCAGAAATACGTTGGTTCTTTCCTGTAAACTTCCATAGAGATACTTTTGCATATACTAGAGAAATTTCCAAGAATTTTCTTAAGATATCACACATCGTTCTCCATATCTATAACACAAATAAAAATCTTATACTTATCACAAACATAGCATAACTCCAGGGAAGGAACACGAATGGAGAGGGCTAGGCCACAACTCCAGACTTTTGATGGACGTCTCCCCACCTTTCTTATTTTCTGCTTGCAAGACTTCTAGGTCATGACCCTACATAACGGAGCAATACCCGCTCCAAACACATAATGAGCAAACCCGCTCTACACATGTTGTTCACTTCCCCTTATAAAACAAAACTTGTAATCATACAAAGATATTTATACTCAACACTTGTACTTAAATACTTGTGCTGAAATACTTATACTTAAACACTTATACTGAAATACTTATACTTTTATAACTATACTCAAATAACTTACTTAAATACTTATTTATAATCACTATTTCAACCATCAAAACAAACTTTAACTTATCAAAACAAGTTTCGTAAAACAAGCTTGCTATGCCAAGTTCCAGTATTTTGGGGAAGTGACTTACTAACAAGGTATCAGAAACGACGTCATGGTTACCCAAAGCAGTCAATAAAGCGATCAACAAGATATGGCAGCATTCATAGGTTTCACAAAGAGGTTCTTAAATATATAAATTGGCGACGCCACATAAGTACTCAAATGATCAAATTCATAGTTTCGGTGTTAATATCAAAATATGGGGTTTAGGTGTGAATATATATATCCCAACTTTTATGCTTGGCTAAGGTTTAGGTAGATAAACAAATAAGTTGATACATTCAGTAGGTACTCAACATTTAAAGGTAATTAATGAAACAAAGAAACACGGTTATTTAACCCGAAAAACAATTAAGCAAAAATAGAGTTTTAGGTGTTCTTTTACTCCATGAATTGAGGTTGCGTGTTTAATGAGGTAAATGAAGCAAAGGTTTATTTGATAATCAAGACATAAATGTTCCAAGGAAATATCATGAAAGTTTAGCCACAACAAGATCTTTAATCGAAACGCAATCGAGATATAGCAAGGATTGATAAATTTTTTTGAGGGAACTTGTTATGCATACAACAACTTCCGGACATTATAACTTTTGATGTACAACTCCAAATGGAGTGATTTTTGGATCTAAATTCAATAAATTTTCAAGATCTACCACTTCCAAGGCAAAAAACAGAGTGGAAAAGGAAGATATTTGGCAGGGAAAGTCACGACAGCATAGCTCAAGAGAATGGATAATCACTTTCTTATTCGGTTATTCTGAGAGTCATAGGGAACTTGACATGCAAGAGATTTTTAACACAATATCTTCCATAAGAAAACACATGCAAATCAAATTTTATACACATTCAAACATAATCCAAGTATTCACAATTCTATAAACAAATTCAATGATCAAAGCTAGAAACAAAGTTTAGGTGGTGGAGCTTGTGTACCTTAATTCGGTGTATAGAAATAAAATCTCCTTCCATCACTTTTAACTTTCCTCCATCAACCTTCTAATACCTTAAATACAGCATCCATAACTTAAAATTCAAAAATTAACCCAAAGTAATCAAATTCAATCTAATAAACCTCATAAGTTCTACAATTTAGCCACATCTTACCTTTCTTGATTTTCCTTAATGCTACTGAAGTGAAACCTCAAAACTAACGATTGTCCAGTATGGAGAACAACTTGAGGAGTTTAGTGAAACAATTGCATGCAAATTTCATAGCTAAAATCCAATGAAAACAAGCTGCCAACAACAGCCCTCAAACACGCCAGAACTGGCATGAAGAAGGGGGAGGAGTTTTGTGTAGTTTTTGTTGTGTTTAGTGAAATGAAATTTGATGAAATCAAGTAGGAACCTTGGTCACATATATATAGAGAATGGGTAATGGCAAACTTGTGATTTTGATTTAGTATTAGGGGTAAAATAGTCATTTCCCTCACTTAGGAACAATCCAGAATTCTCAAGGTTCTTAACTTTGGATTATCTCCTTAATCACTCCCTAATCCTTAATTATTCTTAACTAAATCTCCCAAACTACACTTTATACCTTAATGGAGGTATCTTGACTTAATTTTCCCTTAACCTTATTTTTCAAGGTAACTTACATCCAATACCGATAATAACTCCATATCTCAAACTCCGGAACGATACTGAACGTTCCTAGCATAATTCACATATGAATTATCTTCATTCATAATTCACATAGCTCAACACATAATAAGACATAATATTCATCTTATAAGCAAAAGTTCTCATAAAAAACTATTCGAAATTTTTTGATTCCAGCGACAGTCATAACAGATTACATACTGATTAGTACGTTAATAATGTTAATAATCCTTACTTATCAAATAATCTTAGCTTAAAAAGTGGGGCTATTACACTCTACCCCCCCTTAAAGAAGTTTCGTCCCGAAACTTTAAAAGACACATATCATAACAACTCGGAGTAATACAACACATATATTAGAACAATTAAGTGTAATACTTTCGCAAATTAATCGCATTTGCTCCATAGTTTCATGGAATAACTTAGGCGTTACTGGAACATCATCCCCACGATTAAGTGTTTGACAATTACATCTGTACAAAGCTTGAGATAGAATAACCATACTCAATTGGTAGCTATCGGTATAGAAGAATTTTGTTCATGCTAATTTATCCTTCCTTGAACCCTTAAACTTCAATACACAAAGTTGAAACATATATCTTCCAACATTTAAATAAAACACTTTGTTTGCGCATGCAACTTCTCTCAGTAATGCGAGTATCCCGATCAGAATAATAGTCGTTGGAACTCCATGCAATCATACAATTCATGGAGTATATGCATTAGTTAACAGTTCCTTACTTCAAGCTATCTATGAAAATATATCAAGTTGTTCTGGTCAACTTATTCTCAACTACTCGAAGAGATACATTGCCTCTTTTTGAATTGGGCATTCTAAGTACTAAATCCATTGAGATAAGCCCCATTTATATTCTGGTACTGGCAATAGTTGCCACAACCCCTGTATCTTCCCTCGCTCAATCTTTACTTCCTGGCAGATTAACCATTTCATAACATATTGCGATACATCTCACATCAACCTTTCCACCAGAAATATTTCTTGATATCCCGAATTATTTTATCTCTTCTAGGATAAACCGAGTACGCACCTTTACATGCTTTCCTCAAAATTTTTATATATTTTTATTTAGCTCTGAATTGTCGGAAACAAATGACACCCATTTATTCGTATGCTTCCACTAACATAAGCTTGAAAATCCGTTGTCTCTTTTTTTTTTTCTATATTTAACCTCAGTTCCTTGATAACTTAGCTTGAACTTATTTAGCTCAAATTTCCTCAAAAGGTATATTTTAATCACAAACATTAATTCGTCCTTGCAAATCTTTTTTTTTTTTTTTTTAATCACTTTCAACTCAGTTGCCTTAGTTACTTATATAACTCTTCTGGTATTGAAATGATGGGATTAACATTCTAACGAGGTCTCCCGTTCACATCATCTACTACCTCATCTGCCTTTCCCATGCGGCACTAAATGTCTACGTTATAATCCTTGAGAAATTCTAGCCAACTTCGTTGTTTCACATTCATCTCTTTCTAAGTAAAGATATACCTTAAGCGTTTATGGTCAGTATAAAACCATACAAATTACTTAATTTTATAAGGCCTCTGCAATTTAAAAGCAAATGTCTGAACTTCCACTCTATACCATGCCCAACATAATTTCTCTTATGAGCGTTAGCTGCCTAGAAGAATTCACTGATGCTACATCAGTACACGTCCAAAACCTTCCTGAGAAACATCACTATATACTTCAAATCCTTTATTTGCCCCCCGAAGGCAAAGCTATAGCTGGGGTATTAGTTAACCTTTTCTACAACTTGTAGAAAGCTTTCTTGAAATTTATCGTCCACTAAAACTTCGTCCCTTCCTCAAAATTCCTAATACTTCTTTAAGATGCGCTTCCTGATTCTTTGAACATACCGCAATATCATCTACAAGAATTGTCATAATTTAGTCTAGTAAGATTTGCAATATCATTGCATCGTATTTACGTACATTACTGGTGCATTACTAAGTTCGATCGGTGTTTTCACACACTCATAGTGGCCATAACTCATTCTAAATGTCATATTTGGAATATTTTCTCTTGTTGCGTGCATCTAGTAACATCCCTGATCTTAGATCTATTTTCAACATTCCAACTAATTTTAATTGATCGAATGAACCATATATTCGAGATTACGAATTCCTGTTCCTGAATGTAATCTTATTAGTCTATTGATGATTTTTAAATAATTTCATTAATTCATCTCCCCGTTTGAAACATTGGACGAATATAATCTTTTTGCACTATTCTTCTAACTACGTTATTAACTTGGCCTTCTTAGCTTTAAAAGTAGGCGTGGTCCCTGCCACCTATTATATATAAAAACTGATCACCTTATATAATCGCAATGCTCGCAAATTATCGGATAATACATCTGGGGACTTATCAATTACTGGAGTTCCTTCCATCCTCCATTACTTCCTTATGATTCTCTACTATTTGAGTTTTGTAATCAATACCTTCCTGTAACACATCTCCATTTATCACCCTGCTCTGTTCTTCCGAGCTTGACAACGACACCCTGCTATATAATACTATCTTTGCTTGGTTCTTTCTCAGCCAAGACATCCTCCAAAATTATATTATAATACTCCGAATCGAGAAATATTAAAGCCACATGCAACCTTGACCTTTGCAATCTTAATTACACAATCTCTAAATAATCATTTACAACAACTCGGCAATCTATCAGACATATAAATTGTCATAATGAAGTTTAACAAAAACACGATGGAGATACATAAATGGGCAGTCCCCAAACACAACAAATTAGCTAAGGCTTTACAATGTTATTTTTTTTTTCCTGAAACCACATCACTTGAAATCTCTGCAACTCTGATGTAACTTCAACTTCCCCTCGACGTTTCCATCTTCGCTTCTTGATTTCCCCGTCCGTAAATCTTCCATTTCTTCAAAGTTCTTTGCTCTTTTGTTTTTTTTTTTTTTTAATTTTCATCTACACTTACTCTCGAGCACAATCATATGACTTCCCTAAGGTCGGATAAGACCCAATTCTCTTGAGTTTCAGTTCCTCAAAATAATGCCCGACTTCCACTTTTTTTTTTTCATGACAATATTCAACTTACATATTTGAGGAAATCATATGCCAAATCCATTATATACAGATTCCATTCTAATAAGTAATATCAAATTTTCAAATTCCAAAACGATTCCGTACTGCAAAACATATAAGAGAAACATATAATTTATTCGTATTCACGTTCATTTCACAATCGAAACCATAACATAGCCAACTACAACACATGTTATTGGAGGTATACAAGTTACTTATAAAACCAATCACAAAGTACTTGTAACAAACATATATAGACTCCAAATGTTTAACCTGGTCAATTCCCCATCATAATCAGTAACACCCCGATTAGGTTATTACACAATCATATTGATTCTTATATTACCGAAATGATATCCATACTTTTCAGGATTAGTGTCTCCACACCTTAGACCTTTTTAACCATATTACACCTTAACTATTTGTCTCCAACAATCATCTTCCTTTAGGTTAATAAATCCTACTCCATATTGCTCTGTCATGCATAAATATAGGACGATTCAACTACCTACTTGAAATTTATAACTCCAAATATTTACACTTATTATCCATATCAATCTCAAATCTATAACTTATAGGAGTTTGCTCAATGTTTGAACTTAATGTCCATATTAATACTAAATTCATACTTGTCCTCTCTCAACTCATAACACTAAATCCTTAACTCTCCATTTATATCACTAACTTAATACAAAAACAAAACTTACTTAATAATACCAACGTAATTATTTTGAGTGTACACACGCTTATATATATATATACTCTCTTTTCTATTTGTCCTCATAATTTCACAATAAATTTATTTATGAAAGAAACACAAACACAAGCTTTAGCACAACAACAAACAAAAAAAATTTCACTCCGTCTTTCTCTCCATGAGTTATAAATTTATACATCGTTCCGTAGTGAGGATTGTCTGGTATGGCTAACCTCACCTCTGGCGCTCCATAATGTTATTCATCTCGCCTTCATTCCTTCCACAACACTTCCAACCTTAACAAACTCATATCCTTATTGTCCATAATTACATCACAAACTTGAACTACTTTAGTATTTCTACACAATTCTAACAGACTCCATTAAATTTGACGGAAACTAGCCCATGGCTCACAAATCACATCAGCTTAAGTCCCGGGTCACATTTAGTGGCTCCTACAAGCATCCATAACCTCTTTCCATTCTCAGTATGTGACCTAGTGCCTAATTAGCTTGGTCCATAGCATCATCTTACCATTTATCGATTGCAAAATAAGTATTGTGTCCTCTTTGTATAAGCATGTTCTTGATTACGCTTTCCCTGCTAGGGAAAATTAGGAAATCCCATAGTATCCAAGCTTAGTTATTACAATAGGTTTTGAGTAAATAGATTACAGATTGAAAATACAAGTTTAACCTGCCAAGGAACATTATATAAAACAGATTATCTCATAGCAGCGGGCTAAACACATTGATCATGACTTCACATTTGCACACATGTGCTAACTCGGACATTCTCTCTAATCCTGCAAAATAGATGAATCTGCCCCCACCAGGACAGGTTCATAGAACAAAACAGGTCAGCTTACGCTGGTACACAAGTCCCATCGTTTCCAAAATAATAAGGTGGCTAAAATTACGCAATCGTTTCTTATACTCAAAGCGTAAACTCATAATTTACGAGATACTTTTATTCTTATTCACAAATACGTTAATACTTGCTTAGAATTACGTTGGTTCTTTCCTGTAAACTTCCATATAAATACTTTTGCATATACCGGAGAAATTTCCAAGAATTTTCTTAAGATATCACACATCGTTCTCCATATATATAACACAAATAAGAATCTTATACTTATCACAAACATAGCATAACTCCAGGGAAGGAACACGAATAGAGAGGGCCAGACCACAACTCCATACTTTTGATGGACGTCTCCCCACATTCCTTATTTTCTGCTTGCAAGACTTCTAGGTCATGACCCTACATAACAGAGCAATACCCGCTCCAAACACATAATGAGCAAACCCGCTTTACACATGTTGTTCACTTCCCCTTATGAAACAAAACTTGTAATCATACAAAAATATTTATACTCAATACTTGTGCTGAAATACTTATACTTAAACACTTATACTGAAATACTTATACTTTTATAACTATACTCAAATAACTTACTTAAATACTTATTTATAATCACTATTTCAACCAGCATAACAAACTTTAACTTATCAAAAAAGTTTCATAAAACAAGCTTGCTATGCCAAGTTCCAGTATTTTGGGGAAATGACTTACTAACAAGGTATCAGAAACGACGTCATGGTTATCCAAAGCGGTCAATAAAGCGATCAACAAGATATGGCAGCATTCATAGGTTTCACAAAGAGTTTCTTATATATATAAAAAAGCGATGCCACACAAGTACTCAAATGATCAATTTCATAGTTTCAGTGTTAATATCAAAATATGGGGTTTAGGTGTGAATATATATATCCAAACTTTTATGCTTGGCTAAGATTTAGGTAGATAAAAAAAATAAGTGGATACATACAGTAGGTACTCAACATTTAAAGGTAATTAATGAACCAAAGAAACACGGTTATTTAACCCGAAAAACAACTAGGCAAAAATAGAATTTTAGGTGTTCTTTTACTCCATGAATTGAGGTTGCGTGTTTAATGAGGTAAATGAAGCAAAGGTTTATTTGATAATCAAGACATAGATGTTCCAAGGAAATATCATGGAAGTTTAGCCACAACAAGATCTTTAATCGAAACGCAATCGAGATATAGCAAGGATTGATAATTTTTTTTGAGGGAACTTGTTATGCATACAACAACTTCCGGACATCATAACTTTTGATGTAGAACTCCAAATGGAGTGATTTTTGGCAGGGAATGTCACGGCAGCATAGCTCAAGAGAATGGATAATCACTTTCTTATTCGGTTATTCCGAGAGTCTTAGGGAACTTGACATGCAAGAGATTTTTAACACAATATCTTCCATAATAAAACACATGCAAATGAATTTTTATACACATTCAAACATAATCCAAGTATTCACAATTCCATAAACAAATTCCATGATCAAAGCTAGAAACAAAGTTTAGGTGGTGGAGCTTGTGTACCTTAATTCGGTGTATACAAATCAAATCTCCTTCCATCACTTTTAACTTTCCTCCATCAACCTTCTAATACCTTAAATACAGCATCCATAACTTAAAATTCAAAAATTAACCCAAAGTAATCAAATTCAATCTCATAAACCTCAGAAGTTCTACAATTTAGCCACATCTTACCTTTCTTGATTTTCCTTGATGCTACTGAATTGAACCTCAAAACTAATGATTGCCTAGTCTGGAGAACAACTTGAGGAGTCTAGGGAAACAACTGCATGCAAATTTCATAGCTTAAATCCAAAGAAAACAAGCTGGCAACAACAGCCCTCAAACATGCCAGAACTGGCGTGAAGAAGGAGGAGGAGTATTATGTAGTTTTTGTTGTGTTTAGTGAAATGAAATTTGATGAAATCAAGTAGGAACCTTGGTCACATATATATAGTGAATGGGTAATGGCAAACTCGTGATTTTGATTTAGTATTAGGTGTAAAATCATCATTTCCCTTACTTAGGAACAATCCAGAATTCTCAAGGTTCTTAACTTTGGATTATCTCCTTAATCACTCCCTAATCCATAATTATTCTTAAATAAATCTCCCAAACTATACTTTATACCTTAATGGAGGTATCTTGACTTAATTATCCCTTAACCTTAATTTTCAAGGTAACTTACATCCAATACCGATAATAACTCCATATCTCAAAACTCCGGAACGATACTCAACGTTCCTAGCATAATTCACAAATGATTTATCTTCATTTACAATTCACATAGCTCAACACATAATAAGACATAATATTCATCTTACAAGCAAAAGTTCTCATAAAAAACTATTCGAAATTTTTTGATTCCAGCGACATTCATAACAGATTACATAGTGATTAGTACGTTAATAATGTTAATAATCCTTACTTATCAAAATAATCTTAGCTTAAAAAGTGGGGCTATTACAGTACCTCTTGGAGGTAATAAGGTCGTGAAGTGCCTGCAGGGCATCTTGCTTCTGACCAACATTGATGAGCTATGCATCATTAAATAACAGGATCAAACAACATAACCAAAATACAGAAGGTACCAATGTACCCAACCTTCTCCTTCCCAACCCCTACACACACCCCCTCCAGTACACAAACACCCCTATACAACCCCCAACACATAAACACCCCCCCTCCACACAGCCCTCTTAGACATCACGTTAATGTTGTCTGCCCCCTGATCGTAGTGGTCTGAAATCAAGAGCATGTCATAAACAAGCGTTAGCGGTAAGAAAGGTGGTCTATAATTATTGTTTCAATCTAATTTAAGGTAGTTTTTAGCTACTAGAAACATATAGCAGGTCAATATCAAAAGGTCCAATATCAGGCACATTTTGGATACTTAAACCATGAAAAAAATAGGTAGTATCTCAATAAGAAAACAAAGTAAATGAATAACCTGATCACTAGTGAGCAAGAGAGAGGAATTGGTGTCGAATTACCAAATTATCGCATCGCACTTGTTCACCAATCACAAGTAAATTGTTCTCCATTTGTTTCACTCTTTCTAGAATATTTGAGAAGTTGTCTATAAATGGTAGCATCCCAAGAGAGAAATTGATTGCAAAGACCAAGAACAATGTCATCACAGCTACAAACTGCATATAAATGAAGGACATGTTAGAAAAAGACCGGTATAAATTTCTGATGATTAAATGTGTGCAGACTGGAGACGAAAGAAGAACCTTAGCACCGTATGAATGTCAGTCTCGAATAATCCCAGAAACTGAAGCACCAATCAAGCCAAAGAGAGCACCCGATGAGGTAACTTCAGGGCTATTTCGAACAAATAGTCTAGCCACTAAACTACTAGTCAAGGCTGACAAAATGTAGATGATTTCGATTTAAGGCACATAGTAACATGATCACACACCTTTCTAGAGACTTGAAAGGATTATGGAGACCATGTTTAAGGCACTTGGAGAAGCCTCCTGAGCTACCTGATCTTGTAAAAAAAAGAGACGGATGAACATACATAATTTCAGCATATTAAGATGGAAAGTTTTGTCCAAGATGTATAGACATAAGATATAACCTGCATCAAAATTATAAGACATTCTACAAATGGTGCAACAACATAGATTTGGCGGTTTAACTTCCCCATTACAATTGGATAAACTATTCAGAATTAACACATCTTCTACCTCTGAAAATATGAAATACCTACATTAGCAAGTTTCAGCATCTTATGTCAAGTCTAAGTAAAGGATATTCGACTGTGAAGTGATTTACTTGTGAAGTCAAAACGAAGCCGCAACTTTATACATGTGGCAATCATAAAGATGTAGCAAGAGCGTATTCCTTTACACCTCAAATCAAATAATACCAGCTTACTCAACATGGTTCATGGGTACCAAAGCCCTATTCTTTTCACCATTACTAATGAGTTACAAGTCTAATAAGTTCAATCTAAGGTCAACAGTTTAGATAAGTTCAATTTAAGGTAAATAGATTCAGATAAGTCCAAATTGTGGTCAGTAAGTTCGGGTTCAGACATAGAAGTTCAATTTAGAGGTGAAAAAAACTAAGTCTAATTGTGATGATGAAATAAATTCATTTCAATCGCAAAAAGTACCTTAAACAAAGATTTGGAAGAAAGGGGGGTTTGCCTCATAATCATACAAAAATATTTCTACTAAAACAAATCATAGATTTACACAAAAGACAAATCCATTTTGCAGCAACGTAGAGCAATTCGATACGAGAGCCCACAGATAATCAAGGGAGAACGTTACAACTCAATCACCAAGAACAAAGTTGACAAAAGGGGATCAATGAGTAAACCTGTAAACATTACTATTCTAATTCCCCCAGTAAAATTACAACAAGGTAACCCAAAACCTAGAGAACTAAGCTAATTACTGTAAGAGTGTCATAACTCATGATAGAAAGAATTGAATTAACCATAATATTAATTATTTTCGAGCAACTTTAAACAAAGACTGAGAAAGAAATAATCTTGAATTACTAACAACAAAATCAGATACAACTCAAAAGAGATCGGTCCAAATAATACCAAAGTGAGATTAAAGACGAATTCAGTCACCAGCGTGTTAATATTAGGGTCAGGATTTACCTTGAGAATTTAGTTCATTATGATGAGCTTTCGAGAGGGCTAAGATCAAGAGTGTTTTGACGATGAAGATGTTGAAGTCTGTTGATTCGTTTGAGATAATATTGCCTTAAACCGTCGCTATGAGCGGTGCTTTCACCCATTGTTGCAGGAGAACTTCTCTGTGAGAGCTATAGCCATTTTTCTTCCATTAATAAGAGAAACAAAGCAGACCGTCGAGGAGGAGTGAAGTCATTTTTCTTCAGTTGTACGACAAATTCAAAAATATAAAAAAGAGGCAATTTGTTGAGAGAGAAAAAAAAACCCGGAAGAAGAAGAAACGTGGAGGAGTGAGCTCGCACAGGGTATTTGGACACCATTGAGGAGTGAGGCGAGGGTTTCAAACCCTAGTTTTAGGGAGACATAGAGTAACAGTGAGGGAAAGTGAGAGATGGCTTAGAGCAAGTGGGAAACTATGAGTTGGGCTTTAATTTGTGAGATCACTTAATTTCACGCGGGCTTTGGGAGAAAAAAAAACTTAATTAACCGATGCGGTTCACAAAACCGAAACGGTTAATGGAAAACCGCAGAGGTATTTTGTTAACCGTTTCGGTTTTATGAAGACCGCATCGGTTTATGTTCCCACTTTTTCCCCCAAAAAATTCTGAGGATTTACCGCTACGGTTCTCTTAAGGACCGCAGCGGTTGTGTTGTGACATATAGCGTTTTTTCCACTAGTGATAGAAAGACAAGAAGTAAATAATATATCAATAAATAACATAGAAGAAAACAATAAAGATTTGAATTCTGAACAATCTAGTTAAGAATTCAGATATTCAAACTATTTAGAATCCAATTTTAATTCAGAGACAAATAAAGAAGTTAACGTACTTACAGAAGATGATGATTATTTTCACATGGAGACTAGTCGAAATTATAAGCCTACATTTAGAAAAAAAAAGTATCACAATTACATAAATAATGACTATATATGGAAATATCGAAGAAAAATAGAAAATGAAAATGACCATTCCTACTAGTAATCAAACAGGAGATACTTTAAATTTAGATTGCTCAACAAATGTTGATTTAGATATACAAAATTGGGTAGCAAAAATAAATGCTAAATTAATAGAAGCAAATATACCAGTTAGTATGGCTTCAAACTATATTGAAGGAACTCTTACAGGAATAGTAAAAAATTGGTTAAATAATATAGGATCCATAGATAGAACATAAATAAGAAGTACTAAACCAGAAGGACAAGATATGACCGAATCAACACAAATGTTAATAAAATATGAACATGCAATAAGAAGAGAATTTGGAAATTCAAATGCATATATAAAACATTTTGAAACTAAGAAACGACATAGTAAATCTCAACTCTATAATATGGAAATATGTTAAATGTGTCCAGAAGATATACCTGTGCATTCCAATTAAACTATTATGAATTAGGAACTGAAACACCTGAACAATTAGCTATATTTAGAAAAACTATATTTTGAAAAACTACCAATACCTATAAACACCATGATACAAGAAGCATATGCTAAAGAACCTAAATTAGGAACTTTAGGAGAACAAATTGCATTTTTGCAAACATGGTATATATGGATAAATTTCATGGAACTATCTTTTATAACAAAAAAATTTCAAAAAACTACCTTATCAATTTTTTTTTCAAAAAACTACTTTATTAAACAAAACCCGTTTCAAACGACCACCGATTGACAACATCCGTTAATTTTGACCGTTAACCACTCCTTTGACCATCACATGTTGGTCACGTGAGTTCATTAAAACTCACGTGAGTCATGATCTTAGATTTCAACCCTAAAACTAACAAAAACTCAATTTCAACCCTAAAATAATCAAATACAAATCTAAGATCATGACTCACGTGAGTTTTAATGAACTCACGTGACCAACATGTGATGGTCAAAGGAGGGGTTAACGGTCAAAATTAACGGATGTCGTCAATTGGTGGTCGTTTGAAACGGGTTTCGTTTTATAAGGTAGTTTTTTGAAAAAAAAAATTTATAAGGTAGTTTTTTTAAAAAATTTTGTTATAAAAGGTAACATGAAATTTATCCTAGAAATTATTGTATCGAAGTTAATAACCAAAAGGCATTTAGAAAACAAGCTAAAATAAGTGATGTTGTGAAAAATATGAAATACCAAAATTTGGGTGTTCTAAATTACATAAAAAATATATAACTAAGAGACCCAAACTAAGGAAAAGAAGATATAAAAGATTCAAACCTTATGGAAAATATAGAAACAAGAAAAAATCAAATAGGAATTACTTTGTTAAAAGAAAAGTTTATAAGTATGCAAATAACCCAAAAAGATGTAGATGTTATAATTGTGGTCAGATAGGACATATAGCGAAAGAATGTAAAACTAAAACAAATAAAAACGCTAATAAAAATATAAAAACTATAAATTTTATTGAATTGCATATAGCTGAATATGAAATTGGAAAAACTCATATACCGCCAGATGAAGAAATATATGTTTTAGAATATGAAACAGATAATAATGAATTTAATGAAATAATGAGTAGTGAAGAAGAAGATAATACTGAAACTGACAATAATGGATAAAGAATTACAGGAAGTCGATTATGATGAAGATATTACTATACAACATAAAAATCAAAAAGCCATTTTTTATTTACAAAAATATAATGAATTGAAGTATGAAGGATTTACTTTATCACGAAAAAAGATAATCGAGAAACATTTTGATTCAATGCCTAAAATATTTAAAAAGAATTAAAATGAATATTTAGTTATAGCTGATAGAGAACATGTTATAGATATAACACAAGTATAAGGTAACACTAAAGTTCCATTAATTAGACAGGAAATATTAAATGAAGAAATAGCTAAAATTAACAATGTATTAAGAAATAAACCAATCACATTTAGATTTGTAGAATTAGCAGCTATAGAAATAATAATAAAAGCCTGTTTTAAAGAAGGAATAGATAATCCTTTAGAATTAGAATTAGAATTAGCTGATGACAGAATTAAAGAACCTATAGAAAAAGCTATTATAGCACAACTTAAAGGAAATCTTATTTATCAAAAAGTAATATTCATAATTAAACCAAATTATTCAATAAGTCTAATTGACCAGAATATAGAAAAGGCATTAGTCCTATATTGGAAAATAGATGGAATAAACATGACAAATGGATCAAAAGTTATGACAGTACAATGCAAAAATGCTTATATATTAACCAATCAACATCAAGTTTATACTAAAAACAAATTAGGACCAATTACTATAGATACCCCTTTCACTGATCTTATATTACCCATAGACAAAGGATTAAAATTATATTCTAAACCAAGTTATGAAGACTTAGATATAGTAAAAAGACGATTAAGTGTTTCTAGATCTAAAGAAGAACGAAACGAGAATTTACCCATTCAAATAAAATCACAAGAGTATTATATAATCATACAAATAGGAACAAAAAATCTAACAGCAAAGCTAGATATTAATGCTGAAAGCAATTCTATTCCATTAGAAAAATTGTCAAACCAAATAGTGAACATTAATGAAAATTTCAATAGATTAATTATTCTTACTACAAAAATTGCAACACAATAAAGAAATATCAAATATGTTATAACCTTAAACAATAGGATAGTTTTAGGAAAAGAATTTTTAGAAAAAGTAAAACCCTGGAAAATAGAACAAGATTATTTTGAATTTATTTATAATCAAACCCAATCTAAAACTAGAAAAATCAATGAGTAATATGATACCTAGTTTAGACAAATTAATAAAAATACAAAAACAAATAGAAATAGCTAAAGAAGAAAAGGCCTATATAAGTCAAAGACTGCAATACATAATATGTGTAGGATGTCATAGGGATAGTATAAGAATATTATCTGACAAAGAACAAAAGAAAATAAGAGATATAAAGATATTAGAACAACAATTACGCAAAATGAAAAATGAATTAGCAATCCTTAATAAAAATGAGTAATTTAATTTATATTCAAATAAAAATAATCTTTGAAGGATATAAAAGTAGATATTATACACCAATGGTAGATACGGGAGCACAAACGACAATAATGAAAGAAAACTGTTTGCCAGAATGGAAAAGGTTAAATACACCATTAAAGATAAACGACTTTAATAACAATAGTAGTAAAATTACTCTTTATCAAACGAATGTATGAATACAAATTTGGAACAAAATACTTATTATACCTAAGGTATACTGCTTTGAATTAGTAGGAAAAGATATTATATTAGGAACCAATTTCTTAAACCAATATAAACCATTTAGTATAGATAAAGAATTTCTTACATTATTTACCCTTTGTCGACATAAATTAAAAGCTAAAGTAGTTAAAAATAGAGAACGATAACCGATAGAATGGGAAAAATGTAAAATAGGAGAAGAAACAAAATTAGTCCAAAAAATGACAATAAAAAAGGAAAATATCAATAATTTAGAAATCGTAGAAATTGGTATATTACATTTAGATAAGCTTACTCCTTTAAAAACTAAGTTAGAGGAATTATGCAATGACAATCCATTAGCAAAATGGCATAAGCATAAAACTGAAATACAAATAACGTTAAAAGACCAAAATAGCATAATATCCCAAAAACCCTTTAATAATACACAACGCGATGAAAAAGAATTTAAGATGCATATAACAGAATTATTAGCCGGAAAATTAATTAGACCAAGTAATTCAAAACATAGCAGCAGTGCATTTATAGTTAATAATCATTCTGAACAAAAAAGAAGAAAAACGAGAATGGTTATAGATTCTAAAATATTAAATGAGAAAACAATTACATATAATTATCCCATACCAAATAAGATACCCAAAATGAGACAAATACAAGGTTATAATTATTTTTCAAAATTCGATTGTAAGAGCGGTTTTCACCAATTAAAATTAACCGAAGAATCTAAATATTTAACAGCATTCAAAGTCCCTAATGGGTTTTATGAATGGAATGTTTTACCCTTTGGATATAAAAATGTCCCTGGCAGATTTCAAGCATTTATGGATAAATACTTAAATCAATTATCAAATTGTGTAGTTTATATTGATGATATACTAATATATTCCATAACGCAAGAAGAACACTATAAGTTATTAGAACAGTTTATAGAAATTATAAAAACAAGTGGAATTGTCTTAAGTAAAAAGAGAATGGAACTATTTAAAACACAAATTGAATTCTTAGGATTTGAAATAGATATAGCTGGAATAAAAATGCAAGACCATGTAGCCCAAAAAATTATAGAATTTCAAAATGAAATCAATACTAAGAAAGAATTACAAAAATTTCTAGGTATAGTAAACCAAGTTAGAGAATTTATACCTTAATTATCACAATACACTGAACCACTGACTAAAAAAATTAAAGAAAGATTATGATTTTAGATGGGAAGATACTAATACAAAGATTTTAGAAAAAATCAAGGAATTAGTCAGAAAATTAACAAAACTAAGTTTCCCTGATGAAGATAAGGAATTTATATGGATAGTAGAAACGGATGCTAGTGAAACAAATAATGGGTATGGAACGGTATTAAAATACAGATATGAAAATGACAAAAGAGAATATATATATAGATATCATTCAGGAACATTTAAAGCAAATGAAATTAAATGGGATATAAATAAAAAGGAATTAAAAGCAGTAAAATATGGAATTAAAAAATTTGAGTCTTATATAGTTTATAAAAAATTTATAATACGTACATATAATAGAACTGTTAAATCTTGGTTAACTCAGAAGTTATAGGATTCAATTACAAGAAAAGACATAAACAGATTTATAGCTGACATTAATCAATATGAATTTTCTGTTAAGTTACTAAAAACTAATGACAATTGCTATGCAGATTATCTCTCAAGAAATAGCTCAGCAACTGATTCTCGAAAATCAGGAGCTAAAGATACAAGTCAAAAAGGTAATGGAATAACTTTCTCTAATGAAAAGAGAAGCAGCTTCCAATCCTGGTAAGGAGCAAGCAGATATTGGCAGTAGCCAAAACTACAAAAGCAGAGCTATCACCAAAAAAAAAAAAAATACCCCTTTTAAAAGAAATTTGTCTTTACAAAATTATTACCCAAGTCAAGACAGTACCCCTAAACCAGTTATTTATGAAAATGAGTTTCCTAACCTGGTACCAGATACAACTTCCTTTAGGGAAAAACTAACCCTTGGTACTAAACAAACTATGAGCCCCTTGGTTCGCCAATAGATAGCCGATTTTTTAACCGTACCATTGCAAACAAATTAAACACGACCCTTGAGGTGATTATCCGATATAACCAAAATGAGATAGAAAGAGGATATGTTACCAATCCTCTAAAAATGATAAATCAATTAATAGCTTTGCCTGGATGTAATGCAAATCTATTTAAAGCAACTTATGACTATGGATTATTAAATTCAGTATATACTATGACTGGAGAAGAATTATCTTCAATTCCCAGTCTATATAAAGCACCTGAAAGCTATTTACAACTTACAAAATCTCCCATGATTTTTGTAAGGTGTTATACCCCCACAGGCGAAGTTACTATGCAAGAGATAGAGCAAAGCTTACGAATTATTAAAATGGGATGTACTACCAGTTACATCATCCCTGAAAAAATTATGGCTCAGCCTGAGATAAACATTAATGATGTACCAGATATCCTTCGGGAAAAATGAGTTGTTAAGGTCAAAACAATATATGACGCCCTTTGTAATATAGTTAAAACTCTTATTTGCATAAACCATAAGGAGTTAAATACATTAATCATATCTCAAAGTAGAGCATATGGCCATGAAGAAGTCGAAACTATTAAATCATGGATATGGAGCCTGCTTCATCCAGATCAAGAATTAGTTACAAGGTATATATCCAAGAATTTCATAACTCAAGATACCTTGAAGAAATATTGCAGTTGGATGCAGCAAAATAATAACCACTCATGTCATGTCAAATGTGTGGAAGTAGACAAATAATTGTTCCCTTAATTGAAGATATGGATAGCGAAGGTAAGGCTGAATCCTCTGGAAGCCAGCTAGAAGCTACTTCAGCGATAGCCATTAATTAGAAGTAACACCTGTAAAATTATAACAGTTTGTAACAGCATAGAATGAGATAAGCTATAACGTGTAATAGATAAGCAGCTGAAAAATGTGAAACAGCTGTGACATGTGAATAGTGATATGTGAATAGTGATGTGTGAATACTAAAATGTGAATAGTATGCAATAGTATGTTAGAAATTGTATGAACAATGTAACAGCTTTTTTATAAATAAGAGTAACCTGATTGAAGCCAAGGCAACAATCAGAAGGCAACTTGACAAATAACACATCTTTCCTTTCCTCCTCTTACATCTCTCTCTCTAAATATTCTCTCTCAAAAAATTTCGCATAAAGATCCTATACTTGGTATCAGACACTAGTAGAATAAATGCTTATTGTTGCGGTGGTATTGCTGCGGTTTTACCTATACGCAGCAATATATCACGACAAAAGAAAAGATAAAATATAAAATGACCATTGCTGCGGTTTTTCTACAAAACCGCAGCAATATTGTTCCAACGGATTTTTTTTGCAAATAGTTGACCATTTGACCAACCATATTGCTGCTGTTTTCTGTTGCGTTTTCTACAGAAAACAGCCGCAATATATTTCCAACTGATATTTTTTGAAAAAAGTGGAATCATTTTTCCAGATCTGGCGAACAGATATTGCTGTCAGAAACCGCAGCAATATATTAAAATAATATTAAAAAAATTCTTTTAATATATTGCTGGGGTTTCTGACAGAAACCGCAGCAATATCTGTGCGCCAGATCTGGAAAAAAAACACGGGTTTGTTTTGTTTTGCTTCACTGTTTCTCTCGACTCTCTCTCTCTACTCTCACACTCTCTCTCTCTACTCTCACATTCTCTCACTCTCTTACAATTTCCGGCGAAAAGGTGCCATTTTCCGGCGAATAGGTTTCGGTTTCCGGCGACAAGGGTCACGTTACTCGCGTTTTTCCGGCGACAAGGGTTTTTTCTCCCCTCTCCTCTGCTTCTTGCTTGGTTGGTTATGTTTTTCGCCCCTCTCCTCCGCTCCTTGCTTGGTTGGTTCGATTTTTCGCTGCTCTCCTCCGCCACTTTCGTACTTCACCACCGGCGCCACCCTTTTCTTGTCATGTTAGGTTAGTTTTCCATAATTTTTTTTTAATTTTGTTGTTTTCTTAATTAATATTGTTTTAATGGATAATTTAGCTTAAATAGTAGTTTAAAATGCTTAGTATAAAGTATATATATGATTAGTTATAAGATTTGAGGATTAAAAATTGATTTTGTGATGATTTTGCTTAAGTTTTTGTATGCCCTAAAATGTTATACGGGGTTGTTTTTGCTTAATAAGTTATTGTTATATTTCAAGTGATATGCCTTCATATTGATAGACTCACCAATGGGAGGGGAAGGGAAATCTAAGGAATGGTTTGCTACTTGTTGTTTGGTGATAACTTGAAATCGCTTGAATGCGATTGTTGTTTGGTGATGACTTGGAATCGCTTGAATGCGATTGTTTTTATGTACATCATAGTGCCTAGATACCCGTTCAAGACTTACTCATTAGGTGTAAGTCTTGAATAGTCCCCGTTTTGGGACTCTTCTTAAACGTCACATCTCACTTAGGTAGTGAATGTGTGTTGATTCTTCAATTCTAAGTGAAATACGGTTAATCATTTCCCAAATTTGTTCTCCGGGTGCATATAAGATAAGCAATTATCTTCATCGTGTACTTGGAGAAGTAAAGGGAAATGCTGCCAAATTTTACTTAGAATCAAAGATGATACATGCATTCACTAGTGGGATTGGACGTTTAAGGATGGGTTAGGTTGGAGTGATAAGGACCCAATGGAAGCATGCATTGAATATTAGCTTGTTGTGTTATATTTATGTGAATTTTTTAATTGATAATAATTTTTTATGTATGTATGTGTGGGGGTTTTTAGAAATGGATCGAAGTTGGATGTATGGAAAGCGGAATACGTTGGAGTTCGTACAAGGTGTGAATGAGTTTTGTAAACGTGCTGTAGAGCATCAACAACTTACTTGCGTGGATGAGATTTATTGTCCATGTGTTGATTGCTACAATGTGAATACGATTTCTAATATTAGGTTAATAAGAGATCATATTAGTCGTCGAGGATTTAGGGCTGAGTATTATATTTGGTTATGGCATGGTGAGAAGGGAAAATATACTCAAAATAGGGTTATTGTTGATGTTGGCACTAGTACTAGTAACTCATTAGAGATTGATATGTCGAATGTTGGGGCTGAGAATGAAGTTGTGATTGAAGATCATGTTAGGATTGAAGATCATGTTAGGATTGAAGGTGATGATGTAGTGGGTAATGAAAATGACCACAGAGATAATAGTGACACTGAGGATGAAGAGTTTGGTGATGATCGATTAGGTGAGATGTTGGAAGGGGCCCATGACCATTTTAATGAGCGGCCACGATTGTTTGACAGTTTGTCTGAAGCTCATGGGAAACCCCTTTATCCAGGGTGTACAAAATACAATCAATTGACTGGGGTTTTAACCCTTTTCAACATCAAAGCGAAACATAATTTGGCTGATGTAGGCTTCACAGAACTCTTAGAAGCTTTACAAGATATGTTTCATGAGGGTAATTTATTACCAAAATCCACCTACTATGCCAAAAAATTAATTTGTCCTTTGGGTTTAGAATATGAGCGGATTGATGCATGTCCGAATGATTGCATGTCGTATCGAAATGAGTATGCGGACCTTTATGAATGCCGATGTGTGGTAAGTACCGCTATAAATTGCCGGATGGGGTTGAACCTGGGCCGGGCAATACGGGTCCTTCTGCGAAAGTGTTGTGGTATCTTCCAATTGTGCCAAGGTTTAGGAGGCTATTTTCTATTAAAGAAGATGCAAAGAACCTAAGATGGCATGCTGATCGGAGAAAGAAAGATGGAATGCTTAGGCATCCAGCAGATTCTCCTCAATGGAAGGCTATAGGTTCCAGATATAGGGAATTTGGTCAGGAAGCTAGGAACTTGAGACCTGCATTGTGTACGGACGGAATGAACCCTTACGGTACTTTGAGTAGTCAACATAGTACTTGGCCTGTTCTTTTAGTGATATACAATCTTCCTCCATGGTTGTGCATGAAGCGAAAGTATATTATGTTGTCCTCTTAATTTCTGAGCCTAAGCAGCCGGGAAATGATATAGACATCTATCTTGCACCTCTCATCGAAGATCTCAAAAAGATGTGGGACGAAGGTGTTATGGTGTTTGATGCGTATTCCAATGAAGATTTCAAGCTTCGTGCTATGCTATTCTGTACTATAAATGATTATCCTGCTTATGGCAATTTGTCGGGGTATAAGGTCAAAGGAAAAAACGCATGTCCCATTTGTGAGAATGGTATGGAGGCTACACATTTGCCACATTGTGGAAAACATGTCTATATCATTAATAGGCAATTCCTACATAATTCTCATCCATATCGAAAGAAAAAAGCACCATTTAACGGGTTAGTTGAAAATGCTCCAGCTCCTAGACCGTTGACCTGAAAAGAAGTTTATAATCGTGTTAAGGGGATGGGCACAATATTTGGTAAGGGGTTTAAACCTTCGGAAGACGATGGTGTCATTTGGAAAAATGAGTTTATATTCTGGAGACTTCCTTATTGGAAATATTTACCAGTTAGACATTGTCTCGATGTAATGCATATTGAAAAAAATGTTTGTGATGCAATTATTGGCACTCTGTTGAATATGCCGGGAAAGACTAAGGATGGTCTGAAGATTCGCATATATATAGAGAGAAATTGAAGATTCGACCTAATTTATGGCCAAAGGTTAAGGAAAAAGCTAAGAAAGGAAAGGGAACAACAACATATTTGCCTCCAGCTTGTTATACATTGTCTAGGCAAGATAAACGATTGTTCTGTGAGTATTTATACGGTATTAAGGTTCCCACTGGATACTCATCTAACATAAGAAGACTTGTTTCTATGACTGATCTGAAATTAATTGGGCTGAAGTCCCATGACTGTCATGTTACTGAAGTTAATCCATACTTAGAGAGACATATGATGTTTTATCCTGTAGACAGTCATCACAAGCAAAACAAGTGTTTTATGTATCTGATCCTGTAGACACTCAGTGGTGCATTGTTGTTAATGGTAAAAGGCGAATTTTAGGAGTGGTGATGTTGACGATGAAGAAGAATATGATAAGTTTGATGATATCCCCCCTTTTTTTCAATCCTAAGTGATGATATGATGGATGTGTTTGATACTGAAAATAGTTACATGCGAATGGATCACCAAGAAGGTATAACGGTCATAGAGCAACCTATTGACCAAAATTAAAGGTAAAAAATGTTCTATATGAGTAATTTGAATTATAAATTGATGTACTTATAATAGAATTCACTATAATAATGTGTTGATATATATTGTTTTAAATTTTGTTAACAATTTTTGTTGTTTCTATGTATATGCTATAGATATGGCTAGTGACGGCTCGGGCGATCAGTCATCGGATTCCGATGCACCATTTCACCCGGAAAAGGAGGTTGACCAGGGGGAGCACAGTGATCGTGCTGCAGATGCGTTTGATGCTTGGATGGAAAGAATGGAACTAGAAGCTGATAGGAATGCTTTACTTGACATTGAGGTGACATCTGATCCACGTCAGCCACCCCCTAGGTTCGCGCTTATTTGATTATTGTAATATTGAATATGTCATTTTATTTGTTCGTTATCTAATTTAGTTTCCTTATTTAGATTCTTAGATCCTCGTCAGACCAGTGCATATTATGGTGCACAACGGATGGGGAAGAAGTCAGGTGGGAAGAAAAAGGCATCTAGAAAGAGTAAAAGAGGTCTCATGATGAATCTCCACAACACATAAGATATGTACTTACAGTTTGATGAATTGGGGAGACCAACAGGTAATTATTGATTGTAAGATAGTTGTAATTTATCATGCTTACGATTTAATGTTTGGATTTCTAATTGTTTTTTCTATTAGGCACGTGGCGAGCCAAGTATGGTATTTGGGTCGGTCTTTCTATACGCAGGCTTAACATCAATTGGAAATGGAAAAACATTTCTCCTGCCCTGTTGGATTTGATGTGGACAGACACTATGGTAAGATATGTTTCATTTACAATTTTGGGATTTATTGTTCTAATGCTGAGCTAACGTGCTTATTTATTTGTTTATGATGGAAAACAGAATATGTTTCACCTTCCGAACGAGATAAGCTATAGGAGGCACTACTTGACTGCTGTGAACTCTAGATGGAGGAATTTTAAGAGCAAATTGGTATCTGGTTGGATCACAATGACCAGAGTCAGATCAAAGAAAGAGAAGCTAGGTGATACTCGATTTTATTAACTTGGTTTTATTAACTTAAATTATATTCAACTAACTTAATGTGTTTTTTATTGCAGAAAAAGCGAGAAAAGGCGCTCGAGAGTGCAAAAAAGAATACACATCATCACCACTTAGGTCAAAGGAACTACGGGGATGCTAGAGAGTTGTGGAAGCAGGAGAACTTCTGTCCACCTAGTTTTGATTCTGGATCGTCATCTAGTACCATCCTCCTCGGTGTCCTATCATAATAATCGGGGTGATGGCTGGTGGTGCGCGATGCATAAGAAAGATCCAATCACTAAACAGCGATTTATTCTTGTTGAGGAAACAAAGATTGCAACTGACAAATACGTATGTATATCACTATAACTTTTAGTTTGACATATATATGTTTATTCTTTATTAAATACATTTTTGTTATTTGTAACTTGTTCTTTGGGCAGTTGGAGTACAAGGAAAATCAAGCCAAGAGTGAATTCACTCCTGTACGTAACAAAGATGCCCTTTTTATGGCTCTTGGAGAGAAGCCAGATCACTCGGGTCGTTATTATGGTTTTGGAGGCTACAATTTTGACTATAGGAAGGCTTTTGGTCCTCCACCTCCTAGGAACTATTGGAGCTTGAGTTAGGAATAAGAGGAAGCATTCATGTAGAAAATGACTGAAAGGTGGAGAAATGACATTGCAACATATATGCAGAATGTGGCGCTTTCACAACCCACTCAGCTACATACTCCACCATTTGTTGCACCATTTGTTCCATCATCTGCTTCACCATCTACTGGACCAGCTACTTTTCAGCCCACTCAGCTACCTTTTCCGCCATTTGTTCCATCATCTGCTTCACCATCTACTAGACCAGCTACTTTTCAGCCTACTCAGCTACCTTTTCCGCCATTTGTTCCATCAGCTGCTTCACCATCTGCTGGGCCATCTACTTCACAGCCCACTCAACTACGTACTCCACTATCTGGATTTTCCGATAGTCATTCTCCTCAGTTGAAGGTACATATATTTATCATATATACATGTGCTTTATACAAATAATTATCATATATACATGTGCTTTATATAAATAATTATCTTATATAATTAGAACTTTACGTTATTGTTAGGACGAGACTCCATGTCGATTGTATTTGATCAATCCAACTAGTGGAAAGATTTGTCTAGTGGCAGATGCACATTCTTATGCTTTTGATGAGACCACTACAGTTCATGGGTCTAGAATGATGAATGATCACCTTCGAGTGAAAGTTCATCGTTTTGTAGAGAAGTATGGTCATTTCAACTACCTATCCCCGTCCCTGCAAATGAAATCGACACTACAGAAACTGCTTTGGGTACGTGGGTGCAATGGCCAAAAAATTTAGTGCAAATATTTGGTGATGAGGTAATTGTTCAAATTTTATCCATTTTTGTAAAATTAATAGGATTAAATTTAAAAATTACATAATCTTATGCGCGTTCTCAAAAATTATTATTAGGTTACACCGACACCTAAAAAACAAAAGGGGATTTCGGGCGAGGCTATTAGATGTCCTAGCCAGCAGCTTTCAGCCGGTTCGGCTACTCGTTATAGTGCAGTTGTCGATGATGTATCGTTCTTGGAATCCCTCACTGAAGACTGTAAGGAGTTAGCAGATACGCTTGCCCTTGCCGTCTCAGACGATGATACCGTTGCTGTAACCTTGCCGAGCTCATTGTTCCATAATTCAGAAGATGCCACCGCTTATCTAACCGAGGAGGATATTGCTCAGTTCCTGAAAGGGGAGATGCTTCATATTTCTATTATCCAAGTGTACATGAGGTAACAATAATCAAAGTTATGATTTTTTTTTACATTTGATTGTATGATAGTTGTATTTTCCACACAAAATTTACATTTGTCTATTTTTCTTAGGGCAACGCAGTCTGACTTGGATGGATTTGGGGCTGCTGTTCGAGTTTGTTGGATGTGCCCGGAGAGTACCGCGGATGTGCATGCATTGGAGAATGTAACGACTTACATTCAGTGTGCTTTGACTAGATCCGTCGTTGCTGGTGCTAGTATCATCTTCTCGCCAATCTTTCAAGAGTAATATTCTATCTTAGTAGTTTTTTTATTGTTGCATGACATGTGAATTTTATAAGTAATTATTATTATTCAATATTGCAATAGTCGTCATTGGATGCTCCTTGTCATACGTCCCATGCTCGGGATAATTTATGTCTTTGATTCCGCTAGGTTTCACAAGGAGCGGAAGTTAAAGATTACACCACCTATGATAGCGTAAGTTGCTCGTTTTGATATATTTTAAATGAATTTAAATTATAATATAAAGCAAATAAAGTGTAAATCATTTGATGTTGTTTTATGTAGTGCTTTTAGGAGGTTTCGGGTGAGCGGCAACGAAGTTCATCGGGACAAGCGTCTTTGGAGATGTGTTCAGGTATAATAGATTTATTTTATTCAATTAAAAGCATATGTCATTCTCATTATACGATAAATTTCCTCATTTTCATAAAATTTTTGATAAAGTGCCCACAACAACAAGGAGGCACGGAGTGCGGTTATTTTGTCATGCGCAACATTTTTGACGTACTCACTTTATATTATGGTTCGGAGGATTTCGATGAAGTAAGTTTTGGTTCACTTATTATTCATTTCATATTTTATATATTTAACTATTTAAGGCTAACTTTGGTGAATTATTTTAAGGTTGCTCGTACCTTTACCCGCGATCCTTATATGTAAGATCAAATCAATAAGGTGAAAAATAAGTGGGCAAGATACTTCATTGATAATTGCATTGCGTATGTTAGTTAATGTTAATTTTCTTTGCTTCTCTCATCCTTACAACGAATATAATATAGTGCAACTTGTACCAACCAACATTATCGTATTGACTTGGATTTCATGATATATATATATATATATATATATATATATATATATATATATATATATATATATGTTGGATTTGCATGATATCTATGTTGGATTTAATCGTATTTATTTCTTGTTGAACTTGGAATTTGGATTGTGCGTGGAAGTTGGAGGAAAATTGGTTCTTAGAAGATGATGGATATTGGTTGTTGGTTGTTGGATGGATTTTGGATTTTATGTTGGTTGTTGGATGAATTTTGGATGATGGATGAATTTTGGATGATGGATGGATGGTTGTTGCATATAATATTGTACAGGTTAATTCCCAATTATGGGTTTATCCAATTTACAAACGGAACTCTGCCGAAATTTATGCAGAAAATATTATGCTTGCTGCATTCTGTTTCTTGCATGAGGAGGTTGGTGGAACATACGTAAATATGAAATAATTTTTTTTTTTAAAAAAGCTGTATATTGCTGCGGTTTTTCCCAAAAACCGCAGCAATATACTGTATTTTTTATAATAAAAAATATATATTGCTGCAGTTTTTGGGAAAAACCGCAGCAATATCAATATAATTTATTATAAAAATAAAGTATATTGCGGCGGTTTTTCCTAGAAATCGCAGCAATATATTGCTTTTTTATGATAAAAAATATTGATATTGTTGCTGTTTTTCCCAGAAACCGCAGCAATATGTTGTAATATTGTTGCGGTTTAAAACCACAGCAATAATTTAATTACCTATTGTTGCGCCGTTAATTGTTGCGCGGTCAAAACCGCCGCAATAGGCCACTTAATGACCGCATCAATAAGCATTTATTCTACTAGTGAGAGTAAAGATATTTAAAGCTAACATCAGTTAAGATATCTTATTATCAACTATGGAAGAAGCTAAGGTATATTTCTATCTTATGAACTAAATTTAAATTCAATCCCTTAGTTTATAATACTACTGAGATCTATTAAAATGATTCTATAACTCCATATAGGTTGTGTACTATCTTAATTATGCTCTCCACGATTAAGTAAAATCATGCTTAGAAACCAAGAGACAATTGGTAGTAAGAGTCCGTTTAGCCGTTGAAAAAGAGAAGGCGTTAAGGAAATGATGCATAAAACCTATGTGGTGAGGTGGAAAAGTGTGATCTTCTTTAATTCTGCTTAAACGCTTAAAGGTTGAAGAGCGGATTAGTAATACTTATATGAAGGTTGATAGAATTGTTATTAATTGATTGATGTTTGTTACAAATGAAGGGATTGAGTTCAAACAACGTTCGTAAGAAAATCTCAAAAATCCTAATTATTTAGTAGATGAAATCACAAATTAGTAACGTAAAAAGAAATATTGAAATTAGACAATATGCTTTACAAGTTAAAATTATGAATGTACAAGATCAAATAAGTATTTTTGAAATTTATTTATATGAAGCACGTGAAAGGAACGATATTGAAACAAGTGATGCTTTAATTAAATTAATACAAAGACACCAGAATAAGAGGAATAAACTTTTGTCAAAGAAAATAGAACTTAAGCACTTACTAGATGCTTTATACATATGACAACTAAGTCACAAATTAGACAAGCTATAAGAAAAGCTAATAATAATTTCTTACTGTCAAATATACAATCAGATATTAACTACCTTGGACTCAGAAATCAAAGGAGCATAGCTATCTTAAATAAAATACAAATAATAGAAAAAGCAAAACTAAGTGGAGAATATGATGAAATTGATATAGAAAGACAAATAAAACACTTAGATGATCAAATAAAACTACTAAACATGCAAATTAAAGAACATGAAGATATAGGTGATAAAATAATGGAGGAATATATTGACTATACGATAAATAGGTCAAGCCTATACATATGAGTGAATTAGAGCAAGAAGAAAATCTAGTAAGGGTATTTTTTTTTGTGATAGCTCTGCTTTTGTAGTTTTGGCTACTGCCAATATCAGCTTGCTCCTTACCAGGATTGGAAGCTGCTTCTCTTTTCATTAGATAAAGTTATTCCATTAACTTTTTGACTTGTATCTTTAGCTCCTGATTTTCGAGAATCAGTTGCGGAGCTATTTCTTGAGAGATAATCTGCATAGCAATTGTCATTAGTTTTTAGTAACTCAACAGAAAATTCAAATTGATTAATGTCAGCTATAATTTTGTTTATCTCTTTTCTTTTAATTGAATCCTATAACTTCTGAGTTACCCAAGATTTAACAGTTCTATTATCTGTACGTATTAAAAAAAATTTATAAACTATATAAGACACAAATTTTTTAATTCCATATTTTACTGCTTTTAATTCCTTTTTATTTATATCCCAATTAATTTCATTTGCTTTAAATGTTGCTGAATGATATCTATAGATATATTCTCTTTTGTCATTTTCATATATATATTTTAATACCGCTCCATAGCCATTATTTGTTTCACTAGCATCCGTTTCTACTATCCATATAAATTCTTTATCTTCATCAGGGAAACATAGTTTTGGTAATTTTCTGACTAATTCTTTGATTTTTCCTAAAATCTTTGTATCAGTATCTTCCCATCTAAAATCATAATCTTTCTATAATTTTTTAGTCAGTGGTTCAGTGTATTGTGATAATTTAGGTATAAATTCTCTAACTTGGTTTACTATACCTAAAAATTTTTGTAATTCTTTCTTAGTATTGATTTCTTTTTGAAATTCTATAATTTTTTGGGCTGTATGGTCTTGCATTTTTATTCCAGCTATATCTATTTCAAATCCTAAAACTTCAATTTGTGTTTTAAATAGTTCCATTTTCTTTTTACTTAAGACATTTCCACTTGTTTTTATAATTTCTATAAACCGTTCTAATAACTTATAGTGTTCTTCTTGTGTCTTGGAATATATTAGTATATCATCAATATAAACTGCACAATTTGATAATTGATTTAAGTATCTATGCATAAATGCTTGAAATCTGCCAGGGGCATTTTATATCCAAAGGGTAAAACATTCCATTCATAATATCCATTAGGGACTTTGAATGCTGTTAATTGTTTAGATTCTTCAGTTAATTTTAATTGGTGAAAATCGCTCTTACAATCGAATTGTGAAAAATAATTATAACCTTGTATTTGTCTCATTATGAGTATCTTATTTTGTATGGGATAATTATATGTAATTGTTTTCTCATGTAATTTTCTATAATCTATAACCATTCTCGTTTTTCCTCTTTTTTGTTCAGAATGATGATTAATTATAAATGCACTGCTGCTATGTTTGAATTACTTGGTCTAATTAATTTTCCGGCAAAAAATTCTGTTATATGCATCTTAAATTCTTTTTCATCGTGTTGTGTATTATAAAAGGGTTTTTGGGTTATTATGCTATTTTGGACTTTTAACGTTATTTGTATTTCAGTTTTATGCTTATGCCAATTTTTCTAATGGAATAGAATTGCTTTCAGCATTTATATCTAGCTTTGCTGTTAGATTTTTGGTTCCTATTTGTATGATTATATAATATCTTGTGATTTTATTTGAATGGGTAAATTCTCATTTCGTTCTTCTTTAGATCTAGAAGCACTTAATCGTCTTTTCACTATATCTAAGTCTTCAGAACTTGGTTTAGAATATAATTTTAATCCTTTGTCTATAGGTAATATAAGATCAGTGAAAGGGGTATCTATAGTAATTGGTCCTAATTTATTTTTAGTATAACTTGATGTTGATTGGTTAATATATAAGCATTTTTTCATTGTACTGTCATAACTTTTGATCCATTTGTCATGTTTATTCCATCCAATTTCCAATATAGGACTAATGCCTTTTCTACATTCTGGTCAGTTAGACTTATTGAATAATTTGGTTTAATTATGAATCTTATCAAGATAAAACAATTAATGATATATATAAAAAAAAATTAGAAAAGCTAGAAAGAAAACATGATGAACGAATGAGAAAAATGGAAGAATCTATAAAAATAATACATATTAATACTAAACAAATATTAGATAAAGTCTACAGAGTAGAATTCAAACAATTTTAATGAAGAACTACAAACATCTTAAAATAGAATAATATGATAGATTTGATAAAATCGAAGACCAGCTTATTTTTAACATAAAAAATAAAACCAATATATCAGAAAAACTTGAATCAGATGAAGAAACAATAAATAATACTACAATAGAACCTTTAAATACTGAGATAGAAAGACTTGAAGTAATTAATATAGCAGTAAATAATATAGAAGAAAATAATGAAGATTTGAATTCTGAACAATCTAGTCAAGAATTCAGATATTCAAACTATTTAGAATTCATTTTAAATTCAGATCTTAGTGATGATGATGATGTCGAGTATGATCCAGAGATGGAGGAGGATAAAGGTGAGAAACAGACCGATAATGCAACCCCTATACAAGAGGAGTATGAGATGGTGTCAGCTCCTCAAACTCAAGGCGGCTTACAAGTATGTACCGCAACAAGTGAAATTGTGAGTCACGTTCCGAAAAAGTGAAGAGGATGAGGTCCGATAAAAGGAATTGTGAGTAACATGAAAGATCCCATGCACCTTGAATACAATCAGTTTGGTCAACCGTGTGGTAAGTGGCGTATGAAGTGTGGGAGACAAGTTGGCATTTTCATGCGCAAAATCTCCATTTTGTCTAAATGGAATGAGGTCTCAGAGGGTTTGAAGGAGGCGTTGTGGGAAGATACAGTGGTAAGTGTAGAAGCTTACCCAAGTATTTGATGCATATTATATATAACATACTTATTAAGTAACTATTCTGTTTTCCCTTATTTTAGAATCTATTTCATATTCAACCCAATGAAGCGAAGAAGGAAGTGTTTCTTTCGACTGTTGCACAGAGATTCAGAGACTTCAAGACAAAGTTAGTGCATGGATGGATCACTTTAAGAAGAAAAAAAACTACGTCTAAGAAGTTGACAAAAGGAAAGGAAAAGGAGAATGAGGGAGGAGAGGAAGCGGAAAATGAGGCGGGAGGGGAAAATGAAAAGGCTTCTGAAAAGACGAAAGTACGGACATTGTTGCCTTATCAAATATGGGATCACATCACAAAAGAGGATTGGGAAGCATTTGTTGTCCAAAAAACTACTCCGAAAGAAGTTATAAGTTTTTATCTCGTATTTTGAGCTCTGTAAAAAAAAATTATCGCGTGAATGTTGTGAATAACGCAGTAAGAATGAAGCATTACCACCAACATAATTCACAGTGTTTTGGTTCTTGACCTCCAAACTATGTAAAATGTTTCATTGAAATTAGAATGCAGGACATGAATTTCTACATAGCTTAAATTATGGCAATTCAATAATGGTATTGGTGCAATTAGAGATCTTACTTTGGTGGACTATGAAGCGCATCAGGCCTACGACCACCTGGAGAGAAATGAAGTAAAAAATACGCATACACAACTGATCATTATTCTATTAATCATGACCTGTTAGGATGTTACATCACAAGACTAAACATGATAGTCCTAAAAGTCCAGATATGAGACTCCAATAATCTTTAACTTGTGTTACCAATTTTCCTGTGTAATAGACAATAAGACATGTTGAAGTACCACTAACCTCCAGATGCAAGTGTAGCTAGGCAAATATCAGATAGACTAAGGTTAAGCAAGCTGGGTGATTTGTCGAATCTTGAAACTCATCAAGTATAACAAATCTTCCTCAAAACAATTACACCAATAAAACCAAAGCCCACATATAACCAAGAAAACACACTTAACTGTAAAATTTGAATGCCTTCTCTGCCTTGATTTTTGACCGGATGTTCTCTAGAATCATCATGCGGTGAATAAGGAGGCTAAAAATAAGCGCTCTGCCCCATAGAGTTCTGATAAATAGTCACTGTTGTGTCTGATACATATTGTATGAAAACATTATATTCATTACAGGTTAAATCTGACCTCGGTTGTGTTTCAGCTCTTTTTGGTTTATATTCATGCTGTCCCTCAAGACTTCTTATGGCTGGTTTGATTTAAGCTTATCTAAATATTAGTGCATGGTATGTAGTAAATTAGTATTGGAACAAGAAACGATCCAATCCTCTTCACAAGGTAGTTCCTATAAAATTTTCAGGGGCAACACTCATTAAGAGCAGTTAGCTGACAGTAAGAAAAACGGACAGTAGCAAAACTGACACTAAGCAAAACTGATAATAGGAAAACTGACAATTAACTAATATAGTCAATGTAGTGAAGTTTTGTACTATATCTCACTCATTAAGCAAAACTGCAGAAACCACAACACTTAGAGTCTTAGAGATAGTCCAGCATTAAGAGAGTTAGTTGACATTAGCTTTTTTTATGTCTCAAGTTACTTATTTATTTGTATTATATGCATTTATTGACAAAAACTTAGTTTTTTTTTTAAAAAAAAAAAAAAATCTACATGAAAGGCGTGCTGAAGTTTACAAAAGTTCAAGCCAGAAGAAGTTTTATCATCATATGGGTCCTAAAACTTATGAAGAGAAAAGAAAGGAGTGGATTCAAGAAAAAGATTTTTACCCAAGCATGACCTCGTCATCAGGGGCAACTTCTGGCTCTACACTTACGACAAAGAACATTGATCGAGTTGCTGATTGGTATTGTTCACTTCATAGTCGAGATGCAAGTGGGAGAAGAACCATTTCTAATCCGGGAACAAAGAAGATAGCCGAGGCAGTGGTTAGTATTTATGGTCACTTAAATCTAGCTTTTTCAGTTTCCAACTAACCATTTTCTTATGTGTTCTTTCTTTCACTAGCTTGGGTGGAGGCACAAAGAGGTTACAGGCGAGTTTGTTCTGAAAGTGAACAAGGATGCCTTATATATGGTACAAGGCAAAGAAAGGGTACGACTAGGCTTGAGAAAAGTTAATGGTGCAGAGTACTCCGCAACAAGATCAAGCTCAGTGTCTAATGCATTACAAGATATGGAGAGCAAAATGAAATTTGCAATAGAGGAGCTTGAGAAAAGGATGAAGAATCAATTCAGCGCCATCTTGGAGCACATGGGATTACCTAGTCTTGACGAGCTCGAGCTCAATGTCACTCCTACGGACAAATTAAGCTAGCAAGATCTCGAGACACCTAGAGAGGTACTTGGTTCGATACCTAAACCTCTGCTACTTGACCCCCCAGCGCCTGATATAGAAGTAAATGAAGAATTACTTTTTCAGTTTCTTTTCTAACAAGCTATATGATATATATTGTTAATGTTTGAATGAGCCAATATTTTACTTCCCGAATCAACAGATGGTGAGTTGGTTGTGGTCGCTTATGGTCGGGCACAACCACCGAGAGAGGGCTAGACATCATATTTGTTGCCGGTAGCAGGTTCTTATTTTAGTGTGTCCGTAGACACCATTATATGTGGATTTGAAGATTTCTCATTGTCGGTCCCTAGGCCAGAGTGGAGCCTTACTGTTCTGAACGACGTGCAAGGTAGTTTTGTGATATGCCCATGTGCTTGGGTGCGATTTTCAGATGAGGTAAAATAAGTGCTATATCCTCCTAATGATTATTTAAACTATGTTCTTTTGTGTCTTTAATTGGTGTCTTTTCTTAGAAAGGTTTTGAAGAAAAAAACAGTATAGGCCAAAAAAGTGAAGAATTTGGATGTGGACAAAGAGAGTTCGCAAGACAACCGATCAAAAGAGAATGAGGTGGACTCAAAAGCTAACAATAACAAGGCGGATTCACAACGTAAGAGTGCAGTTGTAGGAAAGATTTCATCTAAGGGCTCATCTCCTGATGTCACTCCAAAAGGAACTCCACTTGTGTGTGAACAAGTGGTCCAGTCTCTTAGCAAGTCATGTTCTTGGCTACATGCTCGTGTTACCAACTTGCCTGATTCCTCCCCAATAAAGGTTGATTTTGAGAAATCTCAATTCCACTACTTAGATGACGATTCAGCTACTTGGGTATACAAAGTGGACATTCGTGAGTTCCTCTCCAGTGCGATGTTAAATGCATCCATATTACAAGTCTTCATAAGGTGATCTAATAAAAATAACTACTTCTATATATTGTTAGTTGTTGATGATTTTCAATCTAAATTCACTTAATCTTCTTTTAGTGCACTTTACGAAGATTTACTTGGATGTGATTTTGATTCAAAAGTTAGGTGGTTATGTCCACAAGAGATTTGTGGTGCCAATTGCTTGAACAACCATGCTGAAGCGAGTGAGTATGTTGAAAGGAGTATTACCGCATGTGTTCAATCTAAAGATAACTATATTATTGCCCCATACCTTGAAGAGTATGTTTTAGTACCTAGTTGATAATGTCTTTTCATAATGCTATTTTGGATAACTATTATTGGTACACACATGATTGTCGAACTTAAATTTTTGTTGTAGTCTCCATTGGATGCTCTTGGTAATATCTCCTTCAAATCACACAATATACCATTTTGATTCTATGCGTCGAGAACCACCCCGAAGCTTACTAATCGAAAGCATATTGAATAGGTATTGTTATATTTTCATTTCCTTTTCGTTCTTTATTAACATCATGACATTGTAACTATTATAAAACGTGGTGTTGTAGTGTGATGAAAAGATTACATGGACATGGTCCAAGAAGAGCCACACTTCCTCAATGGAAATCATTGAAGGTAAAGGATTTTGATTGTCCTATCTTTAAGTTATTAGTATCACCAATTTTATTGAAATTAGCTTCTGGTATCAGGTTAGGAAACTCATTTTCATAAATAACTGGTTTAGGGGTACTGGCTTGACTTGGGTAATAATTTTGTAAAGACAAATTTCTTTTTAAAAGGGGTATTTTTTTTTTTTTTGTGATAACTCTGCTTTTGTAGTTTTGGCTACTGCCAATATCTTCTTGCTCCTTACCAGGATTGGAAGCTGCTTCTCTTTTCAATAGAGAAAGTTCTTCCATTAACTTTTTGACTTATATCTTTAGCTCCTGATTTTCGAGAATCAGTTGCTGAGCTATTTCTTGAGAGATAATCTGCATAGCAATTGTCATTAGTTTTTAGTAACTCAACAGAAAATTCATATTGATTAAAGTCATCTATAATTTTGTTTATATCTTTTCTTTTAATTGAATCATGTAACTTCTGAGTTAACCAAGATTTAACAGTTCTATTATCTGTACGTATTATAAATTTTTTATGAACTATATAAGACTCAAAATTTTTAATTTCATATTTTACTGCTTTTAATTCTTTTTAATTTATATCCAAATTAATTTCATTTGCTTTAAATGCTCTTGAATGATATCTACATATATATTCTCTTTTGTCATTTTCATATCTATATTTTAATAGCGCTCCATAGCCATTATTTGTTTCACAAGCATCCGTTTCTACTATCCATATAAATTCTTTATCTTCATCAGGGAAACTTAGTTTTGGTAATTTTCTGACTAATTCCTTGATTTTTAGTAAAATCTTTGTATCAGTATCTTCCCATCTAAAACCATAATCTTTCTATAATTTTTTAGTCAGTGGTTCAGTGTATTGTGATAATTTAGGTATAAATTCTCTAACTTGGTTTACTATACCTAGAAATTTTTGTAATTCTTTCTTAGTATTGATTTCTTTTTGAAATTCTTTAATTTTTTGGGCTATATGGTCTTGCATTTTTATTCCAGCTTTATCTATTTCAAATCCTAAGAATTTAATTTGTGTTTTAGAAGTATTATAACATGATCTTCTACTCATATGTTATAGACACCTAAATGGATGAATATGATATATATGTATATGTATATATGTATATGTAAGTGTATATGTATATGTGTATATGTATGTGTATATGTATGTGTATATGTATGTGTATATGTATGTGTATATGTATGTGTATATGTATATGTATATGTATATGTATATGTATATGTATATGTATATGTATATGTATATGTATATGTATATGTATATGTATATGTATATGTATATGTATATGTATATTTATTTTTAATTTTTTTTTTGGTAAGAAGAAGTGGCCCGGACCCCGCTCGAGTCTTAATGGGCCAGGCACTTGAGAGTAAGGGGGAAGGGTAAGGGGAATCCCTACTCTCAAAGTGCCTCTAGTGGGGATTGAACCCCCAACCTTGAGGTTAGAAGGGTGCTCTCCTTGCCCCTAGACCAAGTACTACTTGGTATATGTATATGTATATGTATATGTATATGTATATGTATATGTATATGTATATGTATATATGTAAATGTAAATGTAAATGTAAATGTATATGTATATGTATATATATATATATATATATGTATGTGTATATATATATATATATATGTGTATATATATATATATATATATATATATATATATATATATATATATATATATATATATATATATATATATATCCCTCAGGTGGTCCTAGTGGTCCCTCAAGCTATAACTATTGTTGTAGTGTTT
The DNA here is from genome assembly GCA_947646795.1 of Beta lomatogona. Taxonomy (NCBI): domain Eukaryota; kingdom Viridiplantae; phylum Streptophyta; class Magnoliopsida; order Caryophyllales; family Amaranthaceae; genus Beta; species Beta lomatogona. Next base: position 407,269 of record CANSNZ010000540.1, on the reverse strand, counting down.
ATCAATAAACATGGTGAAAGGTAAGGTTAGTAGTATTTTTTCAAAGGTTTTTGGTGACAGTAAGAATCCAGTCCAGAAGAAACAGATTACCCAAAAGGATGATCCATTTGTTTGGGAAACACACATCCTAAAATCCTTGACAGAATCCAAGGTTAAACAGTTAACTGAGGAACCAAATGGCAGAATTCTTATACGATTTAATTCAAGTAAGGAGTTTTTGACCATTAGCAATAGTCAAATGTTCAGTAGCATGTTCATAATACTGAGTAGGAATTAGATCTTCCTTAATGCAATTAAGATTAGAGCCACTATCAAATAATTCAACGTCATTAATTTGGAATTAAATCATCATCAATAACTAATGTAATTGGACAACACCATTTTTGAAAATGAAATCGGTGAATTATTTGTGTAAAAAATTTCCAAGTTTTCAATAAAAATTTCAAGTTTAAATCCAAGTTTCTTCTCCAGTAAGTCCTTAGTTCTTATTCCAAATAACTATGTTTCCATCTTATGTTTAAAATTACTTTGTCAGTTTTAGTTTGTTTTGTGTACATCCTATACAAACTAGGTCAGTACTTAGGGTTAATCTCCCCTTCCCCTGTCCTGGGTCTGTTCCTGTTACAAACTAGGTCAGTACTTAGGGTTAATCTCCCCTTCCCCTGTCCTGAGAAGTACACAAAACAAGCTAAAAACTGAAAAAGTAATTTTAGCAGTACCAAGAATGGATGCCTTAGAAATTTTATAATTATGTTTCCATCTTATGTTTAATATTACTTTGTCAGTTTTAGTTTGTTTTGTTTAAGGATACCTCCATAACCATCGTCAGAGGCATCGGTTTCCACGATCATAAAAGCAATTGGATTTGGTAAATCTAAACATGGAAGTGTTTTGACTCTAGATTTAAGCATACGAACAATGTTAGTATGTTCATCTGTCCAAAGGCAAGGATTATTTTGGAGACGTTTAAATAAAGGAGAACAAAATTTTCTTAAATTTGGAAAGAAGTCAGAGATATAGTTTAAACAACCAAGAAAACATTGTAATTGAGTTTTATCTTTAATTTCATCTGGAAATTTATCAGCAAACTCAATTGCTCTTGCAATTGGTTTTATAGTTCCTTGATAAATATCATGACCAAGAAATCGGATTTTTGTTTGGAAAAGCTTGATTTTTGGAGCAGAAACAACTAAACCATTTTTCTTGATGATTTGGAGAAATATGTGTAAATGCTTGAAATGATGGTCAATAGAGTTGGAAAATACAAGAACATCATCAATATAAACAATGGTAAATGTAGTGTATGGAGTAAAAATATCATTCATAATATTTTGAAATTCTGATGGAGCATTTTTTAAACCAAAAGGCATTACATTCCATTTGTAATGTCCAAATGGAACTGTAAAAGTTGTTTTATAACGATCTGTTTCAGCAATTTGAATTTGCCAAAATCCACTTTTCATATCAAATTTGGAAAATATTTTGGAATCATAAAACCTATTAACGAGATCCTTTTTATTAGGAATTGGATAACGAATCCATTGATGGACCTTATTAAGAGGTTTATAATTAATAACTAGTCTTGGAACACCTAGTTCTTTTTCTACCTAATTCATGACATAGAAAGCTGCTCAAGACCAAGGAGATTTGGAAGGTCTGATTAACCTCTTATCAAGAAGTACTTGAATTTCTTTTTTACAGGTTTCAAGTAATTCTTCGTTCATTTGAATTGGTCGAGCCTTAGCAGGAATTTGTTCTTCTGAAAAATCCTTTTCATAAGGAAGGAAAACAATATGCCTTTTTCTTTCCCAAAAAACATTTGGAATGTCTCCACAAACTTCGTGTTGAAATATTTCTTGGAAATCCTTTATTTTTTGTTGAATATGAGGATGTTCTAATTGTTGTTCGATCCTTTGAAAATATATTTCTTTTTTTAAAAAGGAAATCTATTTTCTTTTTGAGGGAATCAAATTAGTTTGGAGAGAATGGATTTCTTTATTTTGTAATGGAGTAGCGAAATGGAAAGAAATGCTTTTTCCAAAAATGGAACTATGAATACAAAATTTGTTTATCGAAAATGGATATATTTGAGTTAAAAATGGAGTACCAAGGATAATACCATTATTAATATCCTTAACAAGAGTGAAAGTAGTTTTGAAGCAATAATTATTATTACCAATATAAGCTTTGGAAAGTTTGTACTTAATTTGGAGTCTTTGTCCATTAGCACTTGACAAATGTTCAATAGTTTTCTCATAGTATTTAGAAGGTATTAATCCTTCTTTAATACAATTGAGATCAGCACCACTATCAAATAAAGCAATAGTAGTGATTTGGAAATCATGATCAAGAATTAATTTAACTGGACAATACCATCGATGATAATTAATTTATTGGAAGAGGGGAGTTAGAAGTTTCTTGTGGAGAATCATGTTGCTCAAGATTTGTAATTTAAGATTTTATCAGATTTATTTCATGTTGAAGATCTTGGAGTTTAATGGAGGAAACAATAGCTTTTGGGGAAAAGTCTTTATCATGTTTTGGTTTGGAAGATTCAGAGTCATAATTTTTTGAAGATAAATAATTAATTTGAGGGGAAATAGTATGCAAAATTGTATTGGAAAAATTATCTTGTTCATAAACCTTTTTAATGTCTCCTAAAGTAGGACCTGATTTATCATCAGTATCTCTTCCTACATTATATGGAGCAGCTTCACAAGTTCTTCCTTCCTCAGAAGGAACTCGTAAACCTGTTAATGGAGGATGGATAGAGGAAACTAATTCACCATTTTTTAGAATCCATTTTTGAGCAATATTGGACTTAACACATAAATCAGAAAATGGATAAGGGATTTTTAAATTACTTAAGTAAATTAGAAGCCATGTAAAAAATGGAATATTAGCACCTAATTCATTTAATTTGGAATATTATTTTTCACGAAAAAACTTTGTAGCAGGTTTATCAAAATTGGAGAAAAACAAAAGTCTTTTTTCATGATTTACTGGAGATTCAAAATCATTGGAAAGCATAGGTTTATTAATTTGGAAACCACCTTTTGTAATAACATTTAAAATCATTCTCATCAACTATTTCTAGAATGGGAGATTTTTGAAAAACTTTGTAATTTTGAGAAATATTTGGTAAATCATCTGTATTTGGGAAAATATTTGATCTTTCAAAAGAACAAGAAGATCTGGCACTTTGAAAATCATAGTTAGAAGAAGAAGATGGAAAACTCCTTACTTGAATTAAATCGAATAAGAACTCTGCCATCTAGTTCTTCAATTATTTGTTCTACCTTTGATTCTTTCAAGGATTTTGGAATTGGTGGAGTTTGAACTTGCCATTCATCTGGAATAGTCACTTGATCCCATGGAAGAGCTTCTAGAGTATGTGTAGTTGTTTTGCCATGTTCAACCTTGAAAATCATAGTTTGACCAGGAGCAAAACGTATTCTACATTTTGGATTCATTTGAGTATTCAAGAGTTTGTAATAAACTCGATAAATAATGGAAAAGTTTCTAGCACCTTGGAATTGAAGATCTTTGGAGATATCGACATCTAGAGTTATAGTCTTAAGAATATGAGGATCTTGAAGATCTTTACTCAGGTTTGGAAAACAGTTGAAATAAATTGGTCCTTGACAGATATTAGTATTTGCCAAAGCTAAAAGAGAATCTTTGAAATGGATAAGAGAAGTATCTCTTAGAGCAAGCATAATTGGACAATTAATGCCTAATCTGATCATAGGTTTAACAGCAATTTGGACACAACCAAAATGGATATACCTAAACCCTTGGTCTAAGTGGTTTTGGATAGAGTCACTATCTAACAATTGGATAGTCATTTGACGTTGATCGACACTAGTGGTAAACTCTTCTATATGGATTCCTCTACCAAAATTAAATTGCCAACTATATTCTTTATCATAAATATCAGTTTTAGAAAGAATTGGAATTTCCCAAACAAATGGATCATCCTTTTGGGTAATCTGTTTCTTCTGGACTGGATTCTTACTGTTACCAAAAACCTTTGAAAAAATACTACTAACTTTACCTTTCACCATATTTACTGATAAACACTACAACAATAGTTATAGCTTGAGGGACCACTGGGACCACCACACCTGGAACACCTACACCACGGCTTACCAACGACTTTACAGGCTGACCAAACAGCTGACCAAACCCAAACAGCAACTACCACTACAGTGGCTTCTCAATAACACTGGCTAGAAGTAACCTTAGAGCACTTCGTCTCCAATTTCCAAGCAACTTCCAGCTTGACAAAAACAATTTCCAGCAATTTCCAGCCAATTTCCAAGACATTTCCATAATTTGTCAAAAGGTGAATAGTGAATAGTGAAAATACGGCGATGAATAGTACTATTCATACACCTACGTGGCATCTTCACCAACATTGTCCAAAGATACAACAATAGTGGCAGACAACGCATCCAGCTGTTAAGACGCACTACGAAAAGCAAAGGCTAAAAGCTTTCTAGCTGTCCAAGAATTGTATTTGCAATTTGTCGTTTCTAGATTACTTAATGTTGTAAACTTAGTTCAATTATTGTACTTTTCTTTCTGTACTACTTTTTCAAGTCTATAAATAGGTGTGCTTGGTTAAAAATAAATTAGTATAATGTTGTTTTAGGTGATATGAAATATCAGTAGTATCTGGATGGGCAATTGGAGGTGCTCTTTCTGAAAGTGTTCGAGCATAGGAATTTGGAGGGTGATTTGATACAATTACCAGGAATGGACGCAGGATAGGGGAAGGGCAGATTAACCCTAAGTACTGACCTAATTTGTATAGGAAGTACACAAAACAAACTAAAACTGACAAAGTAATTTTAAACATAAGATGGAAACATGATTATTTGGAATAAGAACTAAGAACTTACTGAAGAAAAAACTTGGATTTAAACTTGGAATTGTTATTGAAAACTTGGAAATTTTTACATACTTTGGATGAGAGCTTTCTCTTACATGTTCTTCTCTTACATTTTGCTCTTAAGCAAGCTCTGCCTTCAAATGAAAACAAGCACACCTATTTATAGACTTGAAAAAGTAATACAGAAAGAAAAGTACAATAATTGAACTAAGTTTACAACATTAAGTAATCTATATGACAAAGTGTAAATACAGCTCTTGGACAGCTGAAAAGCTTTTTGCCTTTGCTTTTCGTAGTGCGTCTTAACAGCTGGATGCGTTGTCTGCCACTATTGTTGTATCTTTGGACAATGTTGGCGAATATACCACGTAGGTGTATGAATAGTACTATTCATCGCCGTATTTTCACTATTCACTATTCACCTTTTGACAAATTCTGGAAATGTCTTGGAAATTGGCTGGAAATTGTTTTTGTCAAGCTGGAAGTTGCTTGGAAATTGCTGGAAGTTGTAACCGGAAACTTTACTTGTGAACTGGAATAATCATGTCCCTAACTTTTGCCTAAGTGTAAAACACTTAGCGGGATCTTTCTTTTAGAAATCAAATGGATCTTGGGCTCAAGGCCCACCATACAAATCTGGGCTAGAAGCCTTAGATGGACTAGAAATCTTAGAAGATTTGTAATTATGAAGTAAAGAATGGAAATAAGTTTTTCCCTCTGGAGACAAATAAGTACCTTGAGTAATTTTGGACAAATATGGAGATAAAGTTCAGAATGTTTGATGCCAGTAGAAAAGTATGTATTAAAAGTGGACGGGAAAGCAACAGTAGTATTGCCATAATGGATAAAGGTAATAATATCAGGATAATTATGGTAATGGTTTATATTTCGTAAAATGAAAAGGAAACCACGAGCTCGCTTTATAGATGGATTGAGAAACAGAGGACTCCAAATGTGAAGTGAATGTCGATTTGGAATTGGAAGAGATGGAAAATTAATGAGAATTAGATAATGAGCATGTTTAATTTTTCCATTATCCATCTCAATATTGGCGTAAATAATGTCTTCATAAATCCATTCGAGTGTTCTAATGGAGTATAAAGTAGAGAAAATATATTGTTGGAATTTGGAAAATTCTCGGAAAATCTGTGTTTCAGGGTTTGGAGTGTCATAAAATTTGCGAACCAAACCATATCGCCATGTAAGGAAATATGGACTATTTTGCTGGAGGTCATTTGACCATAAATAAAAGCCATTATTGAAGACGCCAGTTTGTCCCTATAGACGCCAAAAATAACGTCGGAAGATGACATGTTTCTTCAAAAATATGGAAAAATGTTGATTAAATCTAGCAGTTTTTAACTTTAGGTGAATAATGCGTTGGATGTCGTCTGGTAATTGTTTAATAAGGTGAATAAGAGTATTGGATGTTGTAGCAGGGGGCTGTGTAGGATGGATTTTGGATTTGGAAATGGGAGAATGATGGTATGATTTTGGAAATTGTTGGAGGTGATATTTTGGAAGTTGATGCTAAATTTTTGAGTGTTTAGGTTTTTTCATGCTGGATGTCCCTGCAAAAATTCACGGGTTAGGAAATCAGGAAGAGAATTACTTTCTCCTCGTATAAATTCAATATCAAAATCAAAAGAAGATAGGATTGCCGGACCATCGTGCAAAGTTTTGTTTGGAAACAATGTTCTGAACATCTTTTTGAAGAATTTCTTTAGTGAATTTACAATCAACTCTTAAAAGAAATTTTTTGCAATAAAGATCATCTTGAAATTTGGAAATACAAAGAACTATGGATAACACTTCTTTTCGAACAGTGGAGTAACCCTTTTGAGCACCTATCCATAAACCAAAATGGAAACGAACTAATTGTTCTGTTTTGGATTCTAATTTTTTTTTTAAGGATACCTCCATAACCATCATGAGAGGCATCGGTTCCCACGATCATAAAATCATTTGGATTTGGTAAACCTAAACATGGAAGTGTTTTGACTCTAGACTTAAGCATACGAACAATGTTAGTATGTTCATCTGTCCAAAGGCAAGGATTATTTTGGAGACGTTTGTATAAAGGAGCACAAAACTTTCTTAAATTTGGAAAGAAATCAGAGATAGAATTCAAGCAACCAAGAAAACGTTGTAATTGAGTTTTATCTTTAATTTCGTCTGGAAATTTATCAGCAAACTCAATTGCTCTTGCAATTGGTTTTATAGTTCCCTGATAAATATCATGACCAAGAAAGCGGATTTTTGTTTGGAAAAGCTTGATTTTTGGAGCAGAAACAACTAAACCATTTTTTCTTGATGATTTGGAGAAATATGTGTAAATGCTTGAAATGTTGGTCAATAGAGTTGGAAAACACAAGAACATCATCAATATAAACAATGGTAAATGTAGTGTATGGAGTAAAAATATCATTCATAATATTTTAAAATTCTGATGGAGCATTTTTTAAACCAAACGGCATTACATTCCATTCACAATGTCCAAATGGAACTGTAAAAGCTGTTTTATTACGATCTGTGTCAGCAATTTGAATTTGCCAAAATCCACTTTTCATATCGAATTTGGAAAATATTTTGGAATCATAAAGCCTATTAAGGACATCCTTTTTATTAGGAATTGGATAACGAATCCATTGAAGAACCTTATTAAGAGGTTTATAATTAATAACTAGTCTTGGAACACCTCGTTCTTTTTCTGCCTGATTCATGACATAGAAAGCTGCGCAAGACCAAGGAAATTTGGAAGGTCTAATTAACTTCTTATCAAGAAGTACTTGAATTTCTTTTTTACAGGTTTCAAGTAATTCTTGGTTCATTTGAATTGGTCGAGCCTTAGTAGGAATTTGTTTTTCTGAAAAATCCTTTTCATAAGGAAGGAAAACAATATGCCTTTTTCTTTCCCAAAAAGCATTTGGAATATCTGCACAAACTTCATGTTGGAGTATTTCTTGGAAATCTTTTATTTTTTGTTGAATATGAGGATTTTATAATTGTTGTTCTATCCTTTGGAAAGTTATTTCTTCTTTTAAAAGAAAATCTGTTTCACTACAAGAAAAGGCATAAATAACGACCGCTCCAAGTCGTCGTTGTTTTATATAAAACCATCGCTGAATAAATCAACGACGGTCAACCGTCGTTGATTGACCGTCGTTGAAAAGTTGGACACTGATTTAAAATCAACGACCGCGTGGCCGTAGGTGTAAAATTCTACGACGGTTTTTGGCCATTTAGCGTCCGTTTAGGAAACCGTCGTTGAAATAATTTTACCGACTGTTTTTAGCTGTAGGTGAATCACCGATGGCTTTGAACAGTCGTTGATTCAACGTCTGTTTAACGCCGTCGGTAGTTCACCTACTGCTTGGAACCGTCGCTAATTACGCTAAACAGTCGTTATTTTTTTAATCCATGCCAGCATCCCATTTGTTTACAGCGACTGCCTAGCCGTCGTTGTCTAATATTTAGCCGTCGTTGTTCTTCAATATTACGATAATTTGGATATTATTGTTCCAAATTATAATTAAACCTGTACCTAAATACACTACACTAAACCTGTTCCTGCTCCATCGCCTCCATAGTTCATAGCATTCAATATTTTCAACCACAAAAATATGCAATTTTGATATATATTACAATTTGCGTAGATACTTATATAATTACATGAGATATATTAAAATTATGTACACAAAATAGATCCCGGTGTCGGGAGATAAAGTATAAGTCGGGTTCTACAAAAATATACATCGACAAATCTAGAAACTTACATGTTAGATGCCGATCAATATAGACACTAAATGCCTATAGTTAGACAAACTACCTAGATTAAATATATGTACGCAAAATAAATCTCGGTGTCGGGAAATAAAGTAGAAGTCGGGTTCCAAAAAAATATACCGACACATCTACCTAGTTGCCAAAACCAAAAAAAATATACACTAAATGCATATAGTTATACTAACTATATAGAAACTATAAGTTAGTTACCTGCTTGCCAAAACCAAACAGACTACAATGTCACGGGTGTCTCTGTAGCACTACTGCCACCACCAAACCCTGGGTCATCTTCTGGTCTGCGTTGTGGAGGGGGGCTTGTGTTGCAACCTGAGAACATGTGGCCGACACCAGACATGTTCCTCATCATTTCCTGCATGAGGGCCCGGTTTGACTCTTCTATCCGTGCTGCGATCCTTGCCTCAACCTCTTCCATCCGCACAGCGACCTTTGCCTCCACCTGTGCCTCAAGCTGAGAAAAAATGGACGGCTCATATGGTTGTGAAGAGCCATCTCCTCGCCCAGATGAAGAGTTGTAGTACAAATGATCTCCCTGACCCAAACCCTGAACTTTTCCTCTGTTCCTCCCACCAACTGTCTCCCAATACAATAAATTAGGGTTCGGCTGTGACCCTTGAGTGGTACAATCATCCAGCTTCTTTTTGTATGTCTCTTGCATTTGGTTAAAAAATGTACTCATATTCATGAATTTTCAAGTAAAAACAACTATGTGACACACCAAACAAACAATATTTGCGTTCTAACTTGCCCATATTTTGTATTTTCAATCAAAACAACTATTAAACACATCAAACAAACTATATACATGATATTTGAGGTGTTTATAACTTAAACTAACTTAAAACTACTCATATTCATTAATTTGGAACTAAAATGGCATAAAATGGCCTAAAATGACCTATATTTGGTTCTAACTTGCCTATATTTTGTATTTTCAATCAAAACTACTATTAAACTCATCACACAAACTATATACATGATATTTGAGATGTTTATAACTTAAACTAACTTAAAACTACTCATATTCATTCATTTGGAACTAAAATGGGCTTAAATGACCTATATTTGGTTCTAACTTGCCTATATTTTGTATTTTCAATCAAAACTACTATTAAACACATCAAACCAACTATATACATGATATTTGAGGTGTTTATAACTTAAACTAACTTAAAACTACTCATATTCATTCATTTGGAACTAAAATGGGCTAAAATGACCTATATTTGGTTCTAACTTGCCTATATTTTGTATTTTCATTCAAAACTACTATTAAACACATCAAAAAAACTATATACATGATATTTGAGGTGTTTATAACTTAAACTAACTTAAAACTACACATATTCATTCATTTGGAACTAAAATGGCCTAAAATGGCCTAAAATGACCTATATTTGGTTCTACCTTGTCTATATTTTGTATTTTCAATCAAAACTACTATTAAACACATCAAACAAACTATATACATGATATTTGAGGTGTTTATAACTTAAACTAACTTAAAACTACACATATTCATTCATTTGGAACTAAAATGGCCTAAAATGACCTATATTTGCTTCTACCTTGTCTATATTTTGTATTTTCAATCAAAACTACTATTAAACACATCAAACAAACTATATACATGATATTTGAGGTGTTTATAACTTAAACTAACTTAAAACTACTCATATTCATTCATTTGGAACTAAAATGGCCTAAAATGACCTATATTTGGTTCTAACTTGCCTATATTTTGTATTTTCAATCAAAACTACTATTAAACACATCAAACAAACTATATACATGATATTTGAGGTGTTTATAACTTAAACTAACTTAAAACTACACATATTCATTCATTTGGAACTAAAATGACCTATATTTGGTTCTAACTTGCCTATATTTTGTATTTTCAATCAAAACTACTATTAAACTCATCACACAAACTACATACATGATATTTGAGATGTTTATAACTTAAACTAATTCAAACTACTCATATTCATTCATTTAGAACTAAAATGGCCTAAAATGGGCTAAAATTGCCTATATTTGGTTCTAACATGGTTCTAAGTATGTTTAGAAGTATGTACCGAGATTTCCTTTGCTTTCTTATTTGCTGGAATTTCTCCTTTTCCAGGAACAGTCTTGAAATGAGTCTTCAAGAACAACTCGGGAGCGGTAGGAAGTACTCCTCCTCTACTCTTTGCATGTACATTGTTGAACAAAGGCTTAGTTTTTTACTTATACCGAAAATGTCATGTAATTTATACTAAATAGTAGATATGGAACATTTTTACCCTTTTTTTAGCATGCTGCGCCGCCGAAATAGAACCCTGAAAGTGTGACGGCTCAATTGGATTAGACAGTGAGCCACCTCTGCGGTTCTTTTTCGCCGTTTCAAATTTTTCCCGAAACGTGGGGTCTTCACTTTTCTTCTTCATCTCCTCGTAGATGGTCTCCCCCAACCATTTTGGCCTTTCTTTGGCTTTGTTAACCGCCCAATATCGCAAGTCTCTTAGACGATTTGCCGCTTTCATCTTGTAAGCGCTCCTCACTTGGCCATCTAACTCAGGAGCCCATTCGTAAAGACCCTTTAATCAAACATTAAACCAAGTTATTAATAAACTAATATAATCAATTTCATTCTTCATAATTCGATTTATACATACCGTGAAGGAGTTCCACCAATGCGTCTTTGTGGCATTGTCTACCTCACTGTAATTGAACCAAGGTTGTCGGAAATGGCCCTGGAAAATGTTAGTGATGGACCCACTAACCTTGTTATCATCAAACCTGAAATGAAAACCAAACAAACACGTGAATTGTGAACATCATTTGATACAAATATCATGAAGCATATATTAGCTTACAAACTTACCACAATCCAGTAGGGCTTAAAACCTTTTTTTTGCACGGTTCGACCCTTCACCTTCCTCCATATGACTGTTCGGAGTCTCTGGTACATGATTAACAAAGTCACGTGCCTGTGAATCATCTCCCTATGTCTCTGAGATAGGGATCTACCTTTCTTGTGGTTCTGGTGACTGAGAAAGCTCCCTAGGAATCAAATTCTCACGACCTTCGCTTCCAGCTAAGCTATCTCGACCACCATGCTGGGACTCCATGCTGCACATACATGTTCAAATTAAGAGCAAGCATGTGTACTTTAACCAATGAAGTGATAATAACTTTCTTATCCAATGAAGTGATAAGAGCAGGCAGTATACAAACAATCCACAGTCTAGAAGGGGAAGGGTTTATAGTCAACTTTCTACTCAAATGCATGAGTCTACATATAAAATAAATTACAAGTTCCTCAACTTCACCGAAATCATGGAATCTGCTCTACGAATCCTTTAATTCATATTCACGTAAGTATACAAACAATCCACAGTCTAACTCTAAACCTATCCACCAAAGCATGTATAAAAACATCAACCAAAAATCCACAAAAACCTCTTTTTATTAAAGAAAAACTTGCAATTAAAAAGAAGGATCATACTTCAAATACAACTCAATTTATCAAAACTACCACAGCCATCGCCAAGTTCAAACAACTAAACAATTTCATATCCTT